>JALBCR010003580.1:0-50837 GCA_030710515.1 Abscondita cerata | reverse complement strand
TTATGATTTTTTAATAAATTTAATATTTTTAATGATTACTAAATTTGTACCAAATATCAGAAGTCGATTTAACATTTGACGCTAACATTAAAATAATGCATTTTTGTACACAGTTTTCAGCCACACAGCCTGAATATATTTCGTTGCCAACGGCATAGCCACTCAGGAGGCTGCAAAAGTATTTTTTCTTCAGCGCAAAAGTGTCCGACATATCATAGTATCTTGTGTAGGTGTTAAATTTAGGTGTAGTTTCATTTATAGTCTTAGTTTAAGAAAGCCAAAAAATACTTAGGTAAGCACATTTGTTTCTTTGACTAATGCATAATTTACTTGTGTTCTGTGGTCTTGATAAAGCCATAATATTAAAAGCGGGTTAAAGCGTATCATTTATTTCTACCAGTGTACCCAGCAGGGGTTGTCTTATAGAGCGATATCATTACTCTAAGCACGTTTTGTGTTTGTTGTTGTTACTTACCTTTTTCTTTAAAGAATAGTTTGAGCAGTCGTTACTTTCAAACACATAAGCTTCGATAATTATCGAATCGTAAATTTTGTTTAGAAATGCTTACAAATAACAACTTAGAAATACTCTGGATTTAAAAAGCCCATCTTTACAATCGTGGCTGATCATTATTACTATTTTTAATACCTAACAAGTTATTCCAAACCATCACAGTCCTAATTCATAATTTTAGTTCTGGTTAAAATGCATGTTTCATTATATTGTAATTAATATAAATTGAGCAGAGTCTCCGTGTCAATTGTCAACGAGGTATTAATAGGTCACACCCATTATTGATTTCTTATATTTATTTATATAGTAATACCTTTATTTAAAAAAGTTTTCATTTAATTTTAAACTATAACTTGGTATCTTAATTATAATTATGTAATAAATTCTTGTCAAAAAACTAAATATATACGTTGACAATAAGAATTGCCTTAGTTTTTATTTTCACTTTTTATATTAACTACAGAAAAATGAAACGTCATAAAATATACATTTTGTAAGGACTAAATATTATGAATGGAGAGTTTAATGATTGTTTTTTAATAACTTACAATAATTAGTAGGTTAGATTTATTTAAAAATAAGTAATAATCAGTCAACCCAAATAACCATGTTTAGTTTTTGATTTAATTTAAAAGTTATTGCTTGTAGACGTTTTTTAAATCAAAATTATTTCTAATTTTATTTTGTAAACATTTCCTAAACAAAATTTTGATTCGATAATTAATCGAGCTATGGTGTTTAATTAGCGATACCTTCAAATATATTCTTTAAAGAAAAAATTAAGTAAGCAACGTAAATTACCTATTTTCTAAAACGTGCTTAGTGTAATGATTCATTCTACAGTCCTTCTATAAGATAACCCCTGCTGAGATTACCTGCGGTTAGAATTGTAAATGATACCTTTAAGCCCGCTTTACAATGTGCAAACTTTTGTTTACAGAAATTGTAGTGTCCAAGTTTTAAATTTCATGAGTGTACATTAGTCAAAAAGAGAAACAAATATTCTTACCTAAATTATTTTTTGGCTCTTAGGTAAAGATATAAATGAAATACACCTAAAAGTTTAACACCTCACACAAAAATTCTTTTATGATTGTCAGTTTGCTTTGCGCTGAAGAAAAATGCGTATTTGCGCAACCAAAAACTCCTGAGAGTCGTATGCCGATTGGCAACGAAATATTAATATTCAATTTGTGTAAAGCAACAGAAAACATTAGTGACACAAAACATCACATTATTTTAATGTTAAAATGATGGCGTGCGTGGCAAAAATCGACTTCTGGTATTTGAACAAATTTAAGTAATCATTTAAAAATATTAAATTTATTAAAAATCATGTTTTAATTATTTGTTAAAATATGAGATATATGTTTATTCATTATTCATTTAATTGACAAAATATTGCAATAAACGTATCAACAACTAAAAAAATTGTCTAAATCAAATCAATAATCAATATTTTAATTGCTGACATTCAAGTTTAAATGAATTTTATTAAACATCCGAGGTACCAAAAAACAATAAATTTGAATAAGGTAGCAATTTGTGAAAGGTTTTTGATTTATTGTAATTTAGGAGAAAATTAAAGAAGGTAATGAAACATGAACATCTTTTATTAATTTAATAACAATGAAAAATTTTCTGAATTATAATCACGAGTTCAATTTGTGCTTTAATTAATTTCCGTTTCCTTTATTTTTTGAATTAAAGATTAACGTCCGTGTTTAATTTGCAAATGTTTTTGTTTTGTGTCGTTTTTGATTGTTGGTGCTCAGTTTTGAGTCAAATTATCATTTATCGATTAAATTTTGTTGTCTGTTGTCTCGTTGAAATGAGTTTTAATAAATGTTTTTCCAATAAATTGTGATGGTCCGCCGATGTTGCTAATTACACTGGTCGATATCAATCACAGATTGTATGTACATACATGTATGGGGTCCTTTCATGCAGCTAACAATATATCTTTTGCGCATATATCTGTGTTAGCACATGTATGTATATCAAGTGAAGGTATCACATTGGCAGTAGTCATCAATATTCAACATTGGTTTTGTCTCCACAAGGAGACTGATTACTTGTTGTTTATATGTACGCGTATAGTAAACGTGCTATCATTTCCACATTACCTTATACATATGCGTTACCTCGAAAGCTTTGGTTTTGGGAAAATGGCATGCGTGTATATTAACAATGATATAGAAATTTGAAATTTACGATATGGCGTCGCGTCGTTCCATTAATTTTCCAACCAAGACAGGAACTTTTAATTTATACAAATTTTCATTAGCATTACATCAAAGTTCGTATAAAACAAGAACCAATACTCATTAAGTTTTTTGTTTTGTTTGAAGCACTAAATATAATTTCAAAGGAGGAACTTTATTATTAAACTTTAGTAAACTAAGATGAGTATAAAGTAGTTTTTTATACAGGTTATCAAGTGATTGCAATCTAATTGTTTTTAATTATAATATAAACTTTTTTCAAAAAGTTGAACAGTAAGAATTTGGTTTAACTTTATGGAAAGTCGAATTAAAACAATGAGAACATTTTTTAATTAAATCGGCTACATTTAACATACCTACACATAAAGCTAATTGAGATGTGTATTGCCTGAATTGATAGTGATTACTGCTAACTTCTCTGCAATTAAGCAATTTCTTATTAACCCAATCTACTTGAAAAATTTCTAATTTAAATTAAAATTCTTTTAGTTATTTCCTAGGGTCTACAAATCAGCAAGAATTTTGAGGTTAATTGTGACGTTTTTTTTCCTTTGGTGAATTTTTATTTAAAAAATTTTGCTTCACTTTCTTTTGCGCCTGCTGTATAGGCAACTTAGTTTTGCTTTTAGTTGTTAGATCAACAGATAGCGTAAAAATCAAATTGTATATTTGTTCCATTAAAATTTTCGGTTACTTTATTTTTTGGTACTTGGCGTTTGGCAAAGTAGTACATGTGTTCTCTGCGGTAAATTGAACAAATTCTTCAAATTAATTAATTATTTTTAAATTGTAATCTTCATTAGTAAATGCCCTCATTTTTTTGTTTAGTCTGTGCACACTCGAATGCCATAAGTTAAAAAAAATTCTTATTAACGCAAGCGCCAGTTTGTTAATCGTTTAGAACTAATACATTACATTTACGTCATTTATTTTTTCTGGTGATATCTTTTAGATGTATCTTCCAATGAAGCAGGCGACTTTAATCTTTTTAGATACCAGGTAGTATCTGTTTTTTGTTTCTTTGTCTTTTTTTGATTGTTAACAACTTGGAATATACTTGGAAAACATGATGAAACTTATTAGAGATCATGCAACCCAACTCGAAAGTAAAGTGGATCTAGTTTCTCTCACGCGATTGTTCTTGACAACTTCTATAATTATAAATGGATTATGTTAAAAACCGATTCTTAACAACCATAATAATTAGTAACTAACGCCGTTCTGTAATAATTTCTGTGTTCCAGAAGTCCCTCGACAATTTATTTTCACGTTTGCGACCGTATTTCGGTACTAGAGTTAAATGTCAAATCTGAATTTAAGTGAATTCGCGTTCCTATAAAATATAATTGTTTTTGAGACGTGAATTAATTATTTGGCTTAGCCATAAAACCCATTTTTTGTGCATGCGTACCTACAACACAAGTGGTAAGCTTGTTGTTTGAACACAAATTTAGTATTAAATGTATCACTATTACTTTCCAAATTATGTCTAAATAACCGACTTAACATTTACCTTAATAATATAATTATGGCGCAAACAAGCGTGTAATAAATTTGTAGGGAGATCCTCGAGCACAAAAATTATCACAATTTGAGCTAAATACTAACTAATCCCGGTTATTAATAATCGGTTTCCATACAATAACAATATCAATCGTGTTTGAAGAAATAACTTAAAATAGATCTACTTTTCTGTCAAGTCAGGTTACATGCTGTTAGTGTTTGTCCCATTCTTCAGGTATATTTCAAATTGTTAGATGTCAAAGAACGAGATAGAGGAAGAACAAAAAAGCAAGACTGGTTAATATTCAAAGGTAATAAACTGGTATCAAGGTGATAGTCGCCTGCTTATTAATAATTAAAAGCAACAACGGTTTAGGATTTGTCTAATAATGACAATTTTAGTCTTACGGGTTATAGCATACAAAAAGTATCTCCAACACGATTAATAATTAAAGTAAATTTTGTTTATGCTCTAATTTTGCCTTCAAGTGGCGGTTACTTTTTAAACTTACGGCGTTCGATAGTGTGCAAAAGTCACTTAAAAAGAAATCCAAAACTAAGTCACCCCAAAAGTTGTCACTGTTACACGTTGTTAAAAATTTGTAATTAAAAGATGGTCTTTTACCTTTTAACGCAAAGAATAATGGCGCACTTTACCGAACACCATGCATAAAAATTAATCAAACGGAAACGTAATAAAGCTAACATACGATTTAAATTGATCTAACCAACGATTACAAATTTTGTAAAGTTAAATTGCCTATACGCCAGGCATAAAACGGAGCAAAAAAAATGATAATTGGTTAATTACTTTATCCTGTTCAGTATATCAACTTATCAGGTACTCATTTGCTGCCGGTAAATAGAAAATTACGGTATCAGATGCCGTAATGTGTTTTTCTTAGCAATCATATTATGATTTCAGAATCTCATTTGCAACCTCCATAATTTCCGTCACTGACACTATTCGGGTTTTATCTACTTGACAGTGACTTTCAAACAACCATCATACTTAAGTAAGAAAACCAAGATAATATGATTTAAAATTGCCAACTTTTTTGTATTTTAATAAACATATCTATGTATACATTTTAAAAAGAAAGACAGGAGTTAATAGAATAGGATAAAGTAGAATATTATACGTTACACGTCCGTTAGGTGTTATTACAGTACTCGTTTATATTCCAGACTCGGCTCCTATGTCGCCTCGCCCGTGAAACAATTCGTACCGTAATAAGTCTCCTACCGGACTTGTAACGTAAAATACTATTCCAGTTTCATAAAATATAACAAATATAATATAATTAACACATAGAAGCAGGAAAAGACGTTTTGTTGTTTATTTATTTATTGTAAAACTAAAGAAGCTAATAATAAGTTAGCGAAAAGTCTTTACATAAAAGACAAATAATTAGACATAAATATGTTTTTGTCGTAGTGGTCATCTATGCATACCACAAAAGTTTCTTTCTGTACACTTGGTACGCTTCTAATTGCTTGTTCTTATTAAACATATTCTAGTTCTACCTGCATCTAAATTCAGTTCTACAGTGACCGGCAAAGAGTTTGCATCAAATGGAAAAAAAAATTTGTAATTGAGATATTCGACAATTTATTTTGGCAAATTAATTCAGAATATTGAATGACAAAAAAAAGCACTTTGATAAATGTCATGTAACCACTGACATGGCGGCAAATTTAAAAATATTTTTTTAAATATGTAAATAGTGAGGTTAGATGACAAGATATTAAAAATGCCTAAAAAAGAGTTATTCAAAGTTAGATTATACGTCTATGTGCAAATTTTCAAAAGAAAATAACAATTTTCAAAAATATCAGTTTTCGGACATAATCACGCTTGACAAACGTGATTCAAGGTTAACAACCATCTCACCTGCCAATACAAGGAGATAATGACACAAAATGGCTACAATTTTACAAACCGAAACGGTCGCCTCAATGTGGGTATAAATAGGTCCCAAAAAAAAACTTTATTTTCCGTCGTCGTCGAAGAACCTTTTTCTCCGTCGTCCGAGAACCACCTTCTTATACATCGTTCTAGAAGAACCTCTTTTCCGCCGCTGTAATTTTGTTAGTATTCGCCGTTTTTCAAATTATTTCCGAATTTTTAAATTGAATCCTATTTTATTTGCCATTTTTATTGTTATTTTAGTGCCTTCAGTCTGTAAAGGACCTAGCGCTCTGTCGCAATTAAGGTTGAAAAATAACAGCTCGTTGAACACGTTTACACTGCGAGGGTTTCCTCTTTTGAGACGTACGTTGCTTAACCTGCCCGTGAACAAATACATTAGTAGCCGCTTTTATTGTTACTTCAGTGCCTTGGGACCCTAAGAGACTTGGTGCTCTGTCGCAATCAAGGTTAGGAAATAACACTTTGTTTAACACGTTCAGACCGCGACAGTTCTCATTTGCCAGATTTTTGTTTTTCGACACGCCCGTAAACAAATACATCGTTGAATACGTCCCGACCGTGAGGATCCGCCCTTGCGAGACGTTCGTAACCAACCTTGGCTTGAGTACGTTGTGTGAACAACTTAACTGAAAAGAAAAACATATTTCACTAGGCATAAATTCTGTGCGTTTGATTAACCGTAAGGGCCTGGCTCTAGCGTATATCGCTGCCAGCGTTGCTTTGTATTCACCGTTAGTAGTTGCAAGACCCCTTGGGCGAAAAGAGTATCTTCTATTGGAAACCATTCTCTATTTGGATATATGAATCCCCATATAGTAACTCCGACAGTTCATCCTAGAAAGCACTTGTAAATCAGGGGCAACATAGAAACTATCAAACGTGGCAGATGAGAAACCACTAGTTGCTGTAGCCTCAAGAATTATAAAACTTATTGATATATATTGATTGACAATAATTAATTTCTTTACGTTTAGGTTTTATTTTGGTGTTGCAGAGTTACCAACCACTAGGGGTCGCATTCAAGTCGTTCGCGAGCGCCAAGTTTAATCGCAAGGCCGCATTTTAGCGTTTAAAAGCCGGGATTAAAAAACGTTTTCTTTTTGCTTTTCTCATTAATTAATTTTCCTTTTTTTTATTATTTATTGTATATAAGCCGTTAATAAATTGTTGAAACTTTCTTTGTATTTGTCTCCGATTAGAGCTACCCAGGCCGGCAAGCTTACTAGGTTGTGAAATATACATCCGCACAAACGTAAGACGCTGAATCGGAGACTTTAATTTTATTTTTAGAACATATAAAAGGTATCTTTTAAAATATTGCACTGAAGTGTGGAACGTAACTAAATTATGATTTGTTATATTTTACTCATGAATTCGTTTGTACGTTATTTCTAATCATAATTTGTAAGGAGAGGAACAATTCTGAATGATCACTTCTTGTCGATGTTGTTTTTTTTTGATATATAGATTTAGTTTAATTTGAATGGGTGTATTTTAAATGCCGGGTAGCGCCGTAGGTTAACTTAATTATCGTACTTGGTTTGGTACAAGTGGAGTCGTTTATTTCTCTCCTCAACTTAACATTTAAATTTTACGATAACCATTATTGTCCTGCTTTATTTATTTATTCTTATGGTACATTATTGTCCTGCTATTACAAACAATATCAAAGCAGAGTTTATTGATCGATGATTTTGATTTGAATTAATATGACGTTTATTATGCATATACTGTGTGTTGTTTTTATATTGTATTTAATGAATGATTATCTTATTTGTATAAATGTGTGTATTGTATTATACTGTTTGTTTTCTAAGTGTTTTTACTAACATTCAACAAACAAATTCGTGAGACTGTTTAGTTATCTTTTATTAGGTACATAAAAAACTGGACTATGATGAAGACATCCTCTGCAATGTTTTATTTGATGTAGTTACTATTTTGATTTATTGACATTTTACGTCTTATGCCTTTGCGATTTGTGTGTTATTTGTGTATGTTGTTTGAAGTACTTTTCAAGTTTTTGTTTTGTAAGCAGCCTATGCAGGAATTAAATATTAAATGTTATTGTGGTCTGTGTCTGAGTTTTATTATTTATTGGTTTATAACACGTTATCCAAAGTAGATTAATTCTTATTCAATCCAAATCTATTCAAATTTCGTAGAATTATTAAATATAATCACAACGTAGGAATCCTTCTATTTAATTTATGTGACGATCACCATTTTCTTTTCGTTAAAGCCTAACTTTTTAACTGTATTTTTGGGAATTTGTTACTAACTTCTAATTCGTGTACTACGACATAGGTTAGTTGTCACTAACGGTACTTATGGCTTGCTTTCAAATTTTGCCATGACCGCATCACCACAATATATGGCCGATGTCCATTGATAAATGGATACAAGATCTATAGCACTAAGTTACAATTTTTTTAAGATTTTGAAACATAAGAAAGTTGATTTCTTGTTGATTGTTAATTAGCACTTTATAAAATTACTTGAAATACAAACCCCAAAGTTGAGACTTTTCTTAAACATTTGTAAACTACATCATAATTAGCTGAAATTACGGAACAACATATTTAACATCTATAAAATAAAAAAACATTCTTCCAAAAGAAAAATATAGAACACTGCATATTTTACAAGTGTAATGGAGTTTACGGCTGGTGAAAGGAATTTACGAGCATTGAAGAAAATTGACGAAAAACAGGATCAAGATTCTTACTAAACTGTTTGATGAAGTGTAAAACAGAGACCTCGAGATAATATTGATGCTAATCGATTCAGTCGAAGGTGTTAAAGAAAAACTTACAGTTTCATATTTAAATCAAACTTTCATAATATGTGTGATCCGATTTGCATAATGATTACATGTTTAATTTTCACCCTTCGCACTATTAAATTACATAAACGGAAGGAAAACAATCCGAAAATACCACATAAATTGCAGAGAATAGATTTAACTAAAGCTTATAGAAGGATATAAAATTAAACACAGATGTACCTCTCCAAAATTTATCCATTTTAAATACATTCTTAGATCATTAAGCAAATTAAAAATTTGTATTAGAGTAAATTAGTTTTAGATTAGAATCGATAATGTGTTATGCACTCATATGCCCAATCAATATAATATTTTTAAGCAAGGATTAATTCACTATCTCCGGATTAAAATTTGGATTCGTCAGATTAAATTTATTTGTAAAATACTGCACACAGACGTTATTTTTTATGCGCTCAGTTATTCTTGCAAATTATAACATTTTATAAATTTCTACTGTTTATAAAGTATTTGTCGAATGTCACGTAAAATATGGAATTCGCTAAACTATGCTTATGTGCAAAATATATCGGTTTGTTTTATTCAGTTTTAAATACTTTATTCAAAATATGGCAATTAAATTTCAGTTTTAATCTACACGTATTGTTTATTTTAGAGATTTTGTTGTTTTCTAATTTTAATTTTAAACTAATTTTTAATATTTATTATTTCAACTCGTATATATAAATAGTTATTTTCTACCGAGTGTCGAAAGTAGCAAATATTCACACGAGTTAGGAACAATATTTTTTAGACGGTTTGAACAACATAACTGAAACTAATTATTAATTTCCAATTGCATCGGAAACAAATTCCTCTATAATCTAGACACCTTAAACCGTTGCTGTGGTCATGTTGTTTATTATTTTAAATTGTTTCTTAGTCTCGCTGTAAATTTCTGAATTTATAAAAAGTGTGTTATTTCCTCTAAACTGTAATCGATAAAATACTGATAGTGATCTGGAAATATGAATAATGATGAAGATAGTGTTTTGGAAGCAGCAATGAAACCAGCCTCAAGTTGTTGCCTCCTAAATCCGGGCAACGCTATGAGGAAGCTTATAGCAAGTTTATGGAGTGGCGAAAGTAAAACAGGGTAAATTCTTCGTTTTGCAAATGTCCTGCTTGAGTATTTTAGAGAGCTGTAGAAACAAATTGCTCCAAGCACATTATGGACGCAATTTTTTATAACAAGACGCACGCTTATTGTTTACCAGAATACTAATATTAGTCAATATCCTAAATTGAAAGCCTTTTTCAGACGGCAAATATTTGTTACAGAAAGTAAATACATATCTATAAACGAAAACCCTTAATTAATTGAAGTTTCAATTTTAGATAATTTTGGTGTTCGGAATTAGTCAAGCCATGCGAAGGAACGAATTGGTCTAATTAAAAATTGACGATTTAACTGATGTCGGTTCGGCCGTAATTGTAAAATTAGGTAACACCAAAAATAAAAAGGGTCGTGTTTTCACGATAGTTGACGAGTTTTACGGTATCTATCGCAAATATGCTGCTCTTCGACCACCAAATACGTCTGAACGTCGCTTTTTTAATTATTAGGAAGCCAAATGCACTAAACAGCCTGTTGAATCAACGAGATAGATAGCATCCCAAAATTAATTGCTACCTACCTTAGTTTAAAGGATGGGATTCTTTGTCAGTGGCGAAAGGTTACATAGCAGAGTCTATTGGGCACAAAATGAAAGTTGCTAAAACAATGACTTCGGCCGTTAAAAATTCGTCAAAACCTCAAGAAACTAATCCAATTACTGATAACTTGAACAATAAAGCAGAATCATCAATCATGACAACTTCTTCAACAATTGTCAAATCATCAAATTTGGCAAAATGTTTGAAAAGTCAAATAAAAAGTAATATATTTCAATAACTGCACATTCTATTAATAAAGATTTCATTCAAATAATAATTGTGCACAATTATTTAAATCCTAATAATCCGAATTTGTGTATAAACTATAAAACTAGAAAATTGACAATCGAAATAGGACTTCATCCATTGGCCGAATTCATATTATGCACCGTGAATGATATGAATTATTTCCACACTGGTCAGTGATATTTTGAAGTTTCGATCTCAGGTTGCTACTTTGATATGTGTCACTTTCGTGACAAGCCGTCTAAGAAATAATTTATAGTTTAGGATGGTTATAAACAACAATTATTATAATGTGCTAGAGAGATTAATGTAATTCAAAGAATTTGATCAAAAAGATTTGGAAAAATTATTGCTGAAACAAGATCAATCTTGAGATGTACTAGAATCATTTGAGAAATGACAAAAATCGTAAACAAATACAAATATTATAAACAGTTTAATTCAACAAAAAGTATAAAACGAAATGGAAACGCAAAAGAAGATAAATAGTGAAAATATGATGCCAAAATTTGACAATCATTTGTATTGAATGACGAGGAAGTCGTCATCCGAATATATTGCTGAATACTTTGGTAGTTGTGCCTGAACATGGCCACGAAGCTTTTCATACAAATGTTGTGATGGCTAATATAGAGTCGGATTCACCGGTTTTAGGTATGACTCATCGCTACAAATTGTATGGATCAATCCAGGCTCGTATGTCGTAACTAGTAAATAATTCCTACTGTAAATTTTTGTGTAATCTGTCAATTCAGTTTGATCAGCTGTTTCAAACTAATTAAAATAATCATAAATATGTTTTTGACCAGAAATGTTCTGATTTTCTCTTCATTTTTTTAAATTGTGTCATTGAATAAAGGTTGTGGGAAGTTATAATAATTATAATTTATTTATATATTTGTACAGTTGGAAATGTTACATTAATGTATGCGAACAAGATGTCCACAAAACTCCTTAAAATAATTTTACCTTAGTTTTAAATGCAACGTTTAGTTCTGAAGTACCTATTTAACTGAAATTTAACAATTATTTGATTTAAATACAGTTTTATCGACTGTACACTCATCTACTCAGAGTTGTTACTGTATTGTGACGAAATCAATGAACGTTAATAAAACTAATTAAAAAAGGATCCGATCTAATCAGATTCATCTGCCCCATATTCCGAACTTGAACTTTGATTACAACCTATACTAATAATTAAGGGTTCCACAAGTTCAAACCGCTGCTCAATATCCCACCACTTCTTCATTTCTTTTTCAGCATGTTGAATGCATTTCGTCCAATATGTACCATCTATTCTTTCGAGGGATTGTTTCCACACTTCTCGTACATGTTCATCGGTGTACTGTGAATTCAACTCTCCAATTTTTTTTATTATAGTACTCCTTGCAATTAGCCCAAATTAATTCGATTGGGTTAAATTGGCAATGATATGGAGGTAATCTTAGTATCTTATGGCCGTTTCTAAGTGCAAGCTCATCTATTTCATAAATTTTCGTTTTTGGATTTTCGTTAACTAATTGTAAAAGTTCTCGTTTTAACATTTTTTGATCATGCATTACATTATGCTTTAATAAAATGTACACAAATCATGTTTGGTCGAGGAAACATTGGGTATTTTTTCTTTTAGTGTTGAATGGTAACTGGCGTTGTCTAATATAATTAAACTAGGTTTTGTTAAATTTGGTATCAAATCATTTTCAAACCATTTCTTAAACAAATCTCCACACATGTCACCATGATAATCTTCTTTTGGGGATTTAGATGAAAATAGAAGTGAAGCATTAGAAATAAAGCCGTTCCTGTTTCCTGCATGTACAACAATAAACCTAAAACCAAATTTTTAATTTATTACTTGTAAGTATAAAATCAGGGTCAAACCTTTTGCCTTCTCCAAGTGGCTTTTTCTTTATGCTTTGTTTAGAAGCATCATGCCAACTCCTTTTTGGTGAACCTCTACTAAATATCCAAGTTTCATCGATATATACAATGCAAGATCCTTCTCAGTAAAATATTCTCGTAAAATGTAACACGACTTGCTGCAATGTGGTTTTGTTCAAATAAACCACGTCTGCCATCATCAAGTTTAAAGGAAAATCCAATATTATGTAAGAGTCCACTTTTGCTAAAGTTGAATACACCAGCGGTAGCAATTTCATGTTGCAATGTTGCAACAGTAATATGTTGCCCTATATTATTCATAATTACTTATAAAAAAAACTAATTTGAGCAATACTTACGATTATTATGCATATCATAAATTGTACGTTTAACCACATCTTTCACGAAGTTATCAACGTCACAAGACTTTGACTTCCTACGTTTTTGTTTTGGCACTACAGGTTCTTCGTTCTCCTTCACTTCATTTCTCTTTTTAATCGAAGATACAGTATTTATATTAATGCCACATGCTTCTGCAGTTCGCTATAATGAATCAAGCCGTAAGATGAAATAGTATTTTTAATTCATAAAATACCTGCATAACTGACGTGAAAGGCAACAATACAGCACCGTTGTCACGTTCTCGCATAAAATAGTCCATTACTTTCATAATGACTGCTTCGGTTTCCAATTTCTTTAGCATTGCAACTATTCCTATGCTATCATAATAATCATTAATTTATTGTTAATACCATGTACTTACTTAATCTGCCTCGATATAATAATTGATTAGTATTGAAAAATACTGATTTGAATAAAGGAAAGATGAAAAAATTCGAAAACGGTGTGGCAACTTGAAGTAGGAATGTAAGGTTATGACAATGTAAACAAAGAAAATTATTCGACGTACGTTTTCTGGTTGCACATAAAATAAACGGCACGACATACGTTTCTCAATTGCATTTTGCTGATATTTTGATTTACAGAAACAGAAAACTGTGTCACGTCGATTATCATAGTTTACTGCAATGAGTCATACCTAAAACCCGGTGAATCCGACTATATTTTATCTTACACCAGCAGTTTTTGATGCAGTTTAGTCACTAATCTATTATTCACTTGTGACTAAAATGTTTGAAAAGGCAAATATTTCTGTGTTTATAAAAGTAATCTTAACAACAAAATCTGCGCAACCGTGGTAAAATTACAAATTATTTGAAAATTTGACTTCTTTGCCAAAGTAACTTGAATCCGTTGCGAGTTGCAAAAACTACTAGTGTAAGATAAAACGTCGTATATCAAACGCCAGAGAGATATCTAATGATGCATTTCTTTCACTTATAATATAATGTACTATAATTTATCCAATTTGGGTGTGATACTTTAAAATCTCTATGTTTACCATTAACTTCGCCTTCTTGAAATAAATAATATGCAATTTCATGTAGGAATCTTACTGCACAACCTACTATAACGTGGAAACCATCGCAGTCTTCGGCAAACGTTTATGTTGGTGTTGCATTGGACATCAGCCTGTGGGTGAAAGTGGTTTCGGGGAATTCAATGTATGTTGCTGGGTTCTGAACTTTAGATGTTATCCTTAGAAAACCCTTGTCACCGATATTTATGTGCACCTATATACAAATAATTTAATTAGTTCTTTTTTCATAATTTCATTTGTTCACTATGATGTTTGTTTCCCAATATTTTCCTTCTTTGATTTTTTAAATATGTATTCTGTTTATTAGTATGCCAAAAAATTTTGTACGTTTTTTTCTTTTTATTTTGTTTTCATAGTCATCTAGTTTCTTGTTTATAGTTTCTACAAATTTATCTTATCTCTTAATTTTCCATATATAATCAATTCAAACTTCAGCATTTCATGATTTCCTGTATTCGTCTATGTTTTCTTTTCTCAAATATTTTTTCTAATTTTAGGCACTTTCTTTTTGTTTGTATTTACGATTGATTTTACCGACTGCTATTAAAGTTTTTGATTGTGTATATTTTTTCATTTACTTGTTAAAAAATTTCACAATTTGCGTTTATTGTTCTCTTTGTTATTTTCATTCGGTCCATATATTGTAACCTTCGTTGAATTTTCCTTGTAAAATAATTGATAAGTCTTTGTTTTTGCATATTTAAGTTACGTCGAATTTCATTCACACGGCAAAATTTTTTTCCGTTCGGGATGAACTTAACCTTGAAATAAAATAAACTTGCTGCCTCTTTAAAATTTTCTTAATTTTCATCGACTAAAAAGTTCTAGTGGTGGTACCTGCGTTGGTCACAATAAGAAAGGCAATTATTAAAAAGAATTATTTTAATACGACTTTTCGACTTCGTTTGTAACGTCTCTTGATTTGCTCTAATTAACTTCAATGCCGTAGTCCGTTCTGTCAATACAGCAACCTGGTGACCTCTACGTAAGTCGGTACGTTTTAATTGCATTGATTAAACTTTTCTTTTGTGTGTAGACTGGTTTCGTTAGTACAAGAAGCGCAAGGTCAGATTTACGTCTGATTTGATTTAAATTGTTCGAGCATAACGCAGTTATTATTTAGATAGATAGTTTATTAAAAAACAAATAGCGTTCACATGATCAGTTAGATTTCTTTTTGTTAGTGTCAACCACGTAAATATTTAGTTTAACTGATACATTTTTTTATTAATTTTTTGGTGACAAACTTTTGTTACGTGCGCAATGTCGTTACTAGATACCACGCAATATAAATAGGGGGGGAGGGGGGTAGTCTACAAAAAATCTGTTTTTGTAAATTTAATTTGAACGTCATAAATAAGAAAGTTTATTGATAATTAGTAGGCGCCAATCGGAGAAGTCGTGGTGTGAAACCCCTGGCCTCCGATATTTGGTGCATCTGGGATTTTTGGTGTAGGTATTTTTGACTTACCTTGTATAAAGTACAATTTTAAACCTGTAAAGTTATCCAAATCTGAACTAAACATGGACGAATGTGAATTAAACAAGCTTTTAATCATGTATAAAGTAACATAATTTATTAAATAAAACATCTGATACAATAAATAATCAAGCTAGAATCTTAACGAGAAATTGATATTTGTCACAAAAATTTTGTGTTATCTGAGTTCAACGTTGTATAGATAATTGCACTACGCACACAAAATTAATTTTAATATAACGTTAAACGCAAGCACTTCACGCTAAAATTTTACGTAAAATTCAATCAAAATAATTAGTGAACACCCAAAGAGCCTGGAGGGCTTTCCCACCACATGTAACAGTCGTAGAAGGCGTCATATGGCAAAACAAACGGATTCGCATGCGCAGTCGGAAGCTGCAAGGTTATAAAACCATAAAAAAATCGTCCTAATTGTGTAAAAGCACGTCACCAAAGAAAATTTTTTTTAACACTAAAACACCCGTCTAGGCGTGTCGTTACTAATAAACACCAACTTTTGTCGTTACTCTAACACGTAAACAAATTTTATGCATAAGAATATCTAAAATTCTTTTTAAACCGCATTTGCAAAATTATCTGATTGTAAATTTAACAAAACTCAGATGCCTGAAATTATTTGGTATTTCCAATAAAGGATAAAGTGATCGAGAAAAATAATGAAAATATTGCTTTAATTTGTGCCAACATTTTTCCAAAAAAGGCGAAAATCTCGAATCTTAAGCAAGGTGTAACTAAAAAAAACAATAGAATCTATCAATAAGCAAGTCTTCTATTTAACAAAAAAAAATTGGCAAACAAACGATGTTAATTACGTAAATAATACAGTAACAGTGAAATTTTTCAAGTGAGAGTTAAATTGAAACTTAACTGTAAATGACGGTCAAGGTCGCAAATTACAGCTGCAAAACTGACAATCTAGGTATAGTGAATGTATTTAATCAATACAAATCATAATTAAACGATGGAAGGTTACACCTTCTTAATTTATATTTGATTTGATTGAAATTTTGTGTGTTGTATTAACTTTTAACAAATATGTGACAGTACTTTCTTAATGTAAGTCAACTGGAACGTAGAGACAAACTTTTAATAAACAAGGGCTGAAAACTAATTAACGTCGTGACCTTGTTTGGCGTCATTTTGACTTTGACGAATTTATCGATTGTTACCGACAATTTTGCAATTCCTTACTTCCAACTTATCATTCACAGTGCAACAACGATTTGTGTTACATTTTTAATTCAAATTTGTTGTTATTTTTTGCATTTAACAACATTCCCATTATTGTCTAATTGTTATTATTTCTAATAATGCGACTGAAAATATTGTACAAATTTGATTTATCCTCTAAAATTTTCTTGGCTATGCTTCCCACTCCACCTACTCGTCTTGTTACTTTTCTACACCGTTGTATTATGTCACATCAAAATTATCTCATTTCTTGTTGTTTTAGTTATTTCAAATACACCTATTTTAATTTTTTTTTAAATTATTCTTTTAATTCTATTTCTTTTCTCTTATATTGTTAATGTTCTGTATTTTACTATTGAGTTTATTAATTTGCTTATCATTATAGGTTTGTATTAGACATATTTAATAACTATATTGTTCTTTTGAGCTTCTCCAAACTATCATCGACTTTTAAACTACGTTCTTGCAACATTTTCTTTTTATGGATCTATTACTAACTTTTTATAACTTAGTAATCGCATTCTCACTCCTGCTTAAAATGATTTCTAAATTTCCTAATCCCATTTATTAAGATGTTTATATCTGTTTCTTTTTGGTTGGTATTTTAGGAATGGTTCGTTTTATGTGTTTCTCTAAATACTTCTTGTTATCACTCTTTTGTTCGTTTTTCCGTTTGATCTTCTGTTCGTTTTCTTTTCAACAAGTCTTAAATTGAATCAGTACATATTCTCTGTTTCAGAAACGTTATGTCTTCATTAAATCATATTTCATTTATTTTTTAAGCAACTAAATGTCCTAGATCCCTTTTATACGGGCTTGAATATACAGTCTTGGAAGTTCTGATATTACGATTGGAGCTATATTTAAGTACCAAAATATTTTAATGAGTATAATTATAAAGATCCAACGCATATGGATGATCTAAGTGACTTAAACTGTTCTACTTCAAAAAATGATGTCAATTTATTCAACGCATACGTTTTAATTGCCTGTTGTCAAAAGAGATTTCGTTTTTAAATTAAAATTTTTTAAGTTTTATAAACAAAAACAAATTTAAAAACTGCTATTTTATAAAATTTAGGCACACACAGCAGATTTTACAATTTTATTTTTAAACTATGTTACACCACAAAGCTTGAAGTACAACAAACGCCAAAACTAGCTCAAACGGCAAAGGAGTGGATTCAGAATTGTCGCTCACTTACCTTGAACGAAGACTAAAGATTCTTAATTTGAGTCACACCCGGGATTGCTAGGCGCCACCCTAATCTTTTAAATATTTATATGAAATTTTCACTAAAAAATGGGAAAAACGTAAACACTTGAAGCAATAAAAGAATAAAATAATCACGACCGGTTTTTATTAAATTAAATTTTTACACGGCTTATTCCACGGCGTCTTATCATTAAAACGTTTTTTGCAACATAACAAAAACAAGCGAACATGCAAAACGGCCAAAATTACCTCGGTACCAGGCGAGACAAAAATTTTACACCGCGTTCCTAAGATTATTACAATATATTTGGTTTAAACATGCTGAACCGCCGAACAGAATTTAATACCCGCAAAAAAATTACCCTAGACACTACCTAATCTAAGTCAATCAAGTGTACTTACATTGAAAGTCCCTTAACCCGAAAGTTTTCTAAAGTAATAGCCAGGGTACTTACAGTTAAAGGTTTCTACAATAATCAACTCGTCGAAAAATAGTCCACAGGAACCATTTGGTCTTAATCCGAAGATCTCGTATCTAATGCATTCTACGGTATTGCATTTTTCTAGTATCAAAAACTCTAGTACTTAAGAGATAATTCATCATCTTCAGGGCGGTTATTTTGATTACAATAATTTAGCATGTAATTAAACGTACACTTTGGCACTTACCGTAATTAGGCGGTTGTTTAAATTCTTGAAAACAACATAAATCCGCGCAGTTCGGTACATAGCTTAGTACTACATGCCACCAGTCGTGAGTCTAATTAAAAATTAACTTAAAAATCTATTAACATTCAAAAGATTCAAAGGTCATCCCTCTTATCATTTCTTATGCAAAGAGCATTACAAAAAATTATCGCGCTAGCATTTCTCAGAAATAACAAACAAAACCGATTACTCAGAATTTAGACCGTTGGTACAATCCGTATGTTATTCACTTAGTCAAAACAAATATTTAATTTAATTGATAAAGGCGGCTGCCACCGAACTGTTTTTCAGGAAACAAACAAAGAAACCTTGGAGATAGCAAAATAAAATGAGGCATGCGATGTTTAAATTGGAAGAAATCGAGTGTGAAAACCATTAAAATAAGCGTTTCATCAAAACCCTAATTGCGCGAACGTGACGATAAGGGATTCTCTACATCAACTCAATTAAAAATATCAATTGACCAAAAACAATATTCCGACAAACATGACCATGATCCACGTGCATTGCAACGAAATAATTTGAAACTATAGTATATTCCAATTCAAAAGAGCTTTTACGAACCAAAATTATTTGCGCGTACAAAAAATTATGTTTCACCCAAAAGAGGTGACAACTAAATAACAAATTTTATTTTGTTTATAAGTTAAACTCTTTTCCCACTCAAAAACACAAAAACAATGTCAAAATGTAAACTATGCTTTACTTTTTACCAATTTAATAACGCACTATTTGTTATTACCGCTACACTTGTTTGTTGTCTCAGATTAAGTAATAATTTTTATTTTTAAAATTAGATATTTGCTATACTTTTAGGACGTGTTTGTATAGATATTCTTTTTAAACTTAAAACCAATTATTTATTTGGCTTTTACTTCGTGTTATCATCAAAATTCTTCTGATAAATTTTGTAACCAATTATTTATTTAATTTTTACACCTTGTCGTTATATATTTTTTTAAATTTTTTTACTGTTAAAACAAATGTTGAATTCTTACCTGATGATGAATCAGAGTCAAAATAAAAAGACGCCTTAATCAACAAAACCGACTGTTTTTATACCTTTTGGGGCCAAAACTCCTACCACACATTTTTCTCTTAGGTACGCCCATTTTCAATGCCTTTTGTACAATTCGTAACTAAAATTCCAATGTACTTGATCATTTCTTGTATCCATTTAAATTTTGTAATTAAATGACATAACTTTCCACTCCTTAATGTCTTAACAATTTGTTACACTACGCGGCACAAATAAATTCTAACCTATAACGTTTAAATATCTAAAATACTTCTGTAATTCACCTTTATCAATATAATTTTAGCCTAATTGATAATAATAAAGATCAAACTTATTTAAAGTTAGTTAAAAGTTGACGATTACTGCATATACAAGACACTGTCCCTAAGGATAGCATAATATTTCTTTAAATTCTTAAATACTAACGAAATGGTCTGAATTCCATTTAGAAAACGCAGGTAAAGTTAAATAACTTGCATGTTTAGCTTGGAGGAACTAGCATCATTAGTTTCAAAGTTTCTGAAAAGAGCACTAGCGAGATGTACCGCTTTGAGGTCTTGAGATATCGTCTTGGTTAAGGAAACCTTGGAGTGACATTAGCAGATGTCATTGTAATACAGGATTATTAACCAAAGAACCTCATTGTTTTGATTAGATGGTTACGAAAATTATGTCTGCACTGGTTATCTAAGATTAAATCGTATAACAGAAAGGTGGGTTATGCGACCAGAAACCAACATGCAAACTGTAATTAGAAGAGACACTAATGCAGAAAATTTTTACTAAGCAAATTAATTACCAATCCTAATTCCATTCACAACTTTATGCTTTATGATAACTTAGAAATGTATTGGCTAAACATCTTGACAAAGACGGTTCGAAACGAAGAGAAAAAAGAACCATTTTTTGGAAATTTCTTTGGGATAAAACTTAGTCTTGCATTAAGCAGTGTCTGGTGATACAAACTTTATGAGCCGGTGTCAAAACGTAGATTACTATTTTTTCAGTGACGCAGATTGTTTGAAAACAAAACAGCGAATAATTTTTTTTAATTGTTTTAATTAAGACGTTTCGCAATAGCTTCTTGAGTTAATGTCTTAAATTAATTAATTAAACGTTTGAAACAAATTAAAAACACAACATTTAGGTAAAAAGAGTATGTAACATACTTAAATGACACAAAACTTACAAAAAAAACTTTCTTAATATCATGACCATAAATGGCTGTAAACTGCAAACCTAGGTTATGTAAGAACATTTTTTCACAAAATTATTAATTTAAATTAAAAAATTATACAGTTTTAGGACTGTTTATTAAGATCCCGAAATTAAATTATGAATTATAAAACAGTATTCCAGATTAACATTAGGCCAAACAATAAAAGATCAACATTAACCGCGTTACCTATAAAAATAAGCTATAAAAATTTTATTTATGGAAAACCATAAAAGGTATTATTTCGCAACCAACAAATTAGAAATATCGATCATCTGTCGAATAGATAGATGAAACCTTCTCTGAAAATTTTGCAGCGCTATAAATATACTAAACAGCCCTTTTTTCAATTGAATTTCGATTCCACTATATAAATTGTTAGCAATATAGGTTATGAACATCAGATTAAAACGATCGATTTTAGTGCAAGTAATAAACGCATTTTCAAAAAAAATTCTTTGGTTCTAAATTGAGATTTAGATGTACTATAAATCGAGATAGGAATCTTTTGTGCAACACGCACGGATCGGATGTAAAATATAGCAGATTTCCGGTCGCAATTTATATGAAATTGTGGAGCAATAAAAACATAAGAGGCGATATATTGATGCGATTGTTGTTTACGCGTTGTTTCCGGACCAAACAACAGGACTCGAGTGCTTCTTGTCTTTCATGATAACTTCGTTATCTGCCAGAAAGAATGACTTATAAAAGCAATGAAATAAAATTATTGCTAATATTGAAACAACAATCAAATTACAAAGTTAAAAGAAATCATTTCTCATATTCATAAAATAATACGTAATAAAATAATAAATATTTTTGATATTGTTTACAAAAGATAGAGCTTGTTGGGTTATATACGATTTTGATATTAACTTTATTAAGGATAATGAATTTTTATAGCTTTTTCATAGCTTTTTAAGTAGCATCCTAGAATTTCGACTCGGAAACCTTCATCCGAAGCGGCTATTTTTATTTGTGACGTCTTCTTACTACCCTATCAATTTTCTGTCTATAAATTAAGAAAAATATGATTTAGATGACTGTTGAGCTATTGTTCATCTACTAATAGACGACTGGCTGTTACTTTAACAACTTTCCAACGATTTTCTAAATGAATTATTTATTAGAAACTTCACAAACTGTATGACGTTTTTATTATTTTTAGTAACTAATAAAATTACAAATTCACTTTTTATTAATGAATCTAATGATGTGTCACTTTATTTGATATTCTTTATTTCGTATGGTTAGTTAACTATTTTATAAAACATTTTTAGTAGTAATTAAGTATACTTAAAATCATATAAGGTTGCGTATGACTCCTTCTAAATAACTGCCTGAATTCATTTTTATAAACGTCGTCGACGTTAGTATGATATATACATACAGGTTTTGTATTACCCATAGCATGCAAATATAGTACAGTTAAGTTTAGACTTGATATTAAACCGGCGCGACAATCAAAACAAGACTAGCACACATGAATAAAGAGAAATAGAGCATTATAACAAAAATACTATAACAAGGTACATACGCGAGCTTAACTGATTTTAACTACAATTTTATTATTTTGTTTTTTTTAATGTTATTTGATTAACTTAATTGGTAGGGAGCCTTATAAAAAATTAATAATTACCACCGCCCGTAACCGAGTTACCAGAATGGACATAAATTCAAAATTATTAAAATTGTATAGCCGTATTCACCTTGTTATATAGATAACCTTAGTGTTAACTAAACGCATTTAAGTTAACAATAAAGTTATAAAATAAAAATCAAAGTTTGCCATTTTTGAGTTGGCGGTTTTACGCTTCTGACGTCACTTAAAAAGAGGCGGGCCTGATGTGACGTAATAGAATCCTTTGAACGCTTTTTACTGCAGTGCTTTACAGGATAGTCTTTGTATTTACTCTTTGTTGGTAATAGTTACGTCAATACTGTATCGCGAGTAACGGAGAAAGGATCAAAAATTGTATAAATATTGTATAGTGCCCATGTGTAAAAATACAACTACTACAAGCCCAACAAAAATATTTATAACCCTACCAAAGGCTAGCGGTACTATAATGCTAGAAGAAAAGCATGGTTATCAGCTATCAGAAGAAAAACGGGTGATATTTCGGATAACACTACTGCTTTTGTATGTGAAGACCACTTTAATGTAGGTATTTATAATTGGTAAATTTGTGCTAAGGATTTATAGCCCTATTAATAATCACAGCTTAAAGAAGATGTTGAAAATTACATTAAATTTAAGTATTCTGGAGGACCTGTTCATATGAAATCTGATGTGGTACCACATATATTCATTGCCAGTTAAACAGGAAACGCACTTTTCCCACAACTGAAAGAACTGCATCTATTAAAAGAGCTCGTCAAAATTTGTTGATGCAATTATATCAACACCCGAATCGTTACCAGAACCTGATACGGGAAATGTAGAAAGAAGCTCTCTTATTGAATCTCCGACAGAAGTCGAGTCTTTTAAACCAGAAGTTCAAGCAGCAGAAGGGTTTATTCATAAGCTTACAGTAATTCCTAATTTAAGTAAGGGAATTCAAGTTAATCCGAAGTTTAGGAGTAAATTTGTTCAGTGCACTTTATTCAGTATCTCAAGTGATAAACATGTTGATGTTGGGTGTTCACCTATTCAAACTACTTCTGGCACTCTATTTCATTCAGAAAATTGTGATATTACATTTCCTTCGTCTTCTGAAGTTACTGTTAGTGAAGCAACATTTTCTGAAAATATCTCCAATGAAGCTTCATGTACGTTCAGTTTTAAAACCGATGTAACCCACAACCACTATAAAAATTGCTGTTGAATGGTCAACATACATTGCAACACATAAAAGCAAACTGTATTTGGGGTTACCAGGTGATTCATTATACTTAATTGATTTATTATTGAAAACAATTAAACAACAAGAGATCACATTTTAATAACATTAAAGAAGATCCGCTTGAATCCCTCATTTCAACAATTAGCTGATGATTTTGGTATTACACCTAGTGCAGCATCGAAAGCTTTCAATAAAACAATTGATCCCTTAGCAAAATGTTTAAAAGAATTCATTATTTGGCCTACTTCTCAGAAAATAAAAAATGCTTCCAATTGCTTTTCGGTATCGATTTAGTGATGCCCAAAGTATAATCGATTGCTTCGAAATCCAAATAGAAAACCATCTGATCCAATTAAACAAACATTGTCTTGGTCAGAATATAAAAATGTAATACTATAAAGTATTTAATTTCATCTACACCAGATGGGTTGATTAATTATGTGTCTGTTGGATTTGGAGGTCGTACCTCTGATACTGCAATCGTTAAACATAGTAATTATTTAAAAATTTTGCCAAAAAACTGTACAGTTATGGCTGATCGGGGATTTAAAAGAGTTGATGAATTTTTGACTCTTGTAAATTGCAGAATAGTGCGACCACCAAGTGTTCGAAGTGGAATTAAAAGTACAAAATCTGAAATCATGGAAACTAAGCGAATTGCAGCTTTAAGAATCCATATAGAAAGAGTAATAGGAAGACTTCGTGAATTTAAACTCTTAAAGCCACACGTGTGCATAAATAAAAATTAATCTCGCATTTGGACAATGTAGTAATAATTGCATGCGGTTTAGTTAATTTACAATCAGATTTAATCAAAAATAATATTTAAGACATTTATTTATACTGTAAAAATTTAGGTACAAATGTTTTAGAAATTAAGCACATTATTTTGCATTTTCATATAAAATGGAAAATACATTCAGTCCAAAACTTTGTGCTTTTCAATTATCCCCATTATATAATCATTATCATAGTCTTCAGTGATAATCGTAATTTTGTTATTGTCCTCGAACTTGGGGTCAGCGACGCAAAATATTCCCTTTGATTTTTAAAAACACATCTGTAGTTGAATTTGGGCCTTGTATTTTGGGAAATTCTATTATTTTTTATGTAATTTTTAATAGTTTTGTCACTGAAAGGACATTTTATTTCAATTACGCAATCAGGGACCAATTGCATTTGGAGATGCACCTAAATGAGGGTATTCGGAACTTAACAATAACCCCACCCTTTTAAAATTTTGCTTAAAATTTTTTTTTAATGTTTTTAAAACATCAGCTTCTAAAGTTTGACCTCTTATCATTGGAATGGAAGGTTTTATTTTCGATCCTCCCAGAATTTGTTCGACTAAAGAACCACCCTTCTTTTTGCAATGCGCTGCTTCATAAATCTTAGATGCTGTGATTCGACCATATCTTAGTTCGTACCACAAATTGCATTTACGCTGCAGTTTTGATTCCTCCTCTGCTTGCTGACACAGTCGATCATTCATTAGGTTTCTTGATATTTCAGGAAATCTACCGCACTGTTGGCACTGTTACTTGCATAACTTATAATTAAATGATGCAAACTTTATTTATTATGAATGCCGCATTCTTTAAAATATTTTAATAAATGGCAATTTGAATTATTTTTTACTTCTGTTGCCTTTTCAATAAATTCATTCAAAATGTTGATGTGCCGGGCACATTGAATGACAACGGGCTTCCAAAATCTTTTGTTGTTATAAACTGTGTGTCAGTATTCGACAAAGAGAGTCTAGGTTTTTCCAATAGCATTGGACTTCTGTTGTTGATGGCTCATTACTTTTCATGTATCCATGTTAAAAATGCTAATGAATGCTTCCAACCACCTAAAAATACTATATTTAAATATCTTCAAAACCAATTTAATAAATAAACCTTTTGATGCCGAGCAGTCATGACAAGTTACATTTAAAATTTCCTCTTCAACTTCATTAATTATTATTGAGACGGCGTAATTTTTACTTTTTATTTTATGTTCAGGGAATATTTGGCCTTTGATTGTGCACAGTTTTCCAATTCTTTGGAGTTGAACATATCCAATAGCGGATTTGATATAATCCTGCCTTGTAGAACTAAAAGAAACAACAAAAAGAAATCAACAGAAAAACACCAAAAACTGCACCAAAAACTTGACTCGGGCACGTGTTTCAACAGCTAAGCTGTTATCATCAGCGATACCGATACTAAAAATAAAAACAACGGGAAGCTTATATATACTATCTGCTTATCACGCATCGTTAAACTTAATTGATTCTTAGATAAGCTTAAATAATTCCGAAAATTCTAATGGACCGTTATCATCATAATTCATAAGCAAATTTCTGTTTTTAAAATTTCTAAACTTTCATAAGAATCAAGTTTGTTTTTATTATCTACCCTCTTAATTAATTCAATGTCGCCTACTCTATGGCCATTTTCAAGCATATGCATGGCAACACTGGACCTATCTGTGCGATGATATTTGACATGAGCTACGTGCTCTTTAAACGAGTTTTAATAGGTCTCTTGGTTTGCCCTATATATACTTGGTTACAGTCTTTTACAATTAATTTTATATATTCCCGATTTATCACACATTTCTATTGGGTCTTTCAATTGCCTAAAGATTTTTCAAGTTGTTATTACTAGAAGTTACTGTTTGATAATTTAAATTTTGAAAATATTTTTTGAAGACCTTTTGTGTATGTGGGATAATTTGGTAATTTGACATATTTCTTATCTATTTTGCTATTACTAATTCCTAACGTTGTAATGTTTCTAATGTTTAACTTATGTTTATGTTTTCTAATTATGTTTGTGACAATTGATTCTTGAAAACCATTGTATGATGCAATCTGCTTAATATTTCGCAGTTCTTTATCAAAGTTTTGTTTTGACAATGGGAAATGTAATAATCGGTGAATCAAAAGTTGAAAGATGCAAGTTTATGTTGCATACTATGGTTGGAATCATTTGTTATAAACCTCATAGTGTTAGTGTCTTTACGATAAATATCTATATCTAGTTTGTTGCCATTTCTTGTCACTAAAGTGTCTAAAAAAGGTAACTTAAGGTTTGTTTCTGTAGGAATTGAAAGTTCGATCAAACATTTAGAAGATAATTCTAAAAAATTCATTAGGAATGCCTGTAAAATTCAAATTTCAGATAATATTCAGCAGTTACCAAAATTTAAATTTAACGCGAGAGAAATGAACATTGTTAAAAATCTTAAAGAGAAAAATTGTTGTTATCTCAAAGCACATAAAGGCAATAAAGTAGTTATTTTTGGACAAAGAGGATTATTTTGAGTCAGTTCAGGTGATGCTTAATGAAGGCTCCTATTCATTAATATCTAAAAATCCTCTTCCCAAAATTATTGCTGATACGCGTAGAGTCTTATTAGAATGTGAAAATATTATACCAAAACAACTTAGGTTTAGACTAACGGTATCTAACCCGGTTCTTCCTAGAATGTATTGTTTACCTAAGATACATAAACCCGGAAAAGCAATGCGTCCCATTGTTTCAGGTATTAATGCTCCTACTTATCTGATATCTAAATGGTTGTCAAATAAATTCAACAGTTTTGAATATCAACAATCAAATTTCAGTGTTCAAAATTCATACGATTTTATTGAAAAAATTAAAAACATTGAGCTGACTGAGAACGAAGTTTTAGTTTCATTCGATGTCTGTTCATTGTTTCCAAGCGTTCCGATAGATATCACTTTAGATTATTTGAAAGATATGTTACACCAAAACCATTTAGACAATTCAGAAGTAGATAATTTTATTAAATTAGCAAGATTATGTATGAGTCAAACCTACTTTCAAATTAACAATAATATTTATCAACAAAATTATGGTACAACAATGGGTAACAGCTTATCTCCGTTTATGGCTAACCTGTTCATGGGTAAATTTGAAACTGATATAAAAAATAAATTAGATTATTTTCCTAGAATTTGGTGTAGATATGTAGATGACGTTTTTGCAGTCATCGACACTAAAGTTTACAGCCCTCAGCAATTTGTAGAAATTTTAAATTCAAAATTTGAGACGATCAAGTTTACCTATGAAACAGAAACAAACCTTAAGTTACCTTTCTTAGACACTTTAGTGACAAGAAATGGCAACAAACTAGATATAGATATTTATCGTAAAGACACTAACACTATGAGGTTTATAACAAATGATTCCAACCATAGTATGCAACATAAACTTGCATCTTTCAAACTTTTGATTCACCGATTATTACATTTCCCATTGCCAAAACAAAACTTTGATAAAGAACTGCGAAATATTAAGCAGATTGCATCATACAATGGTTTTCAAGAATCAATTGTCACAAACATAATTAGAAAACATAAACATAAGTTAAACATTAGAAACATTACAACGTTAGGAACTAGTAATAGCAAAATAGATAAGAAATATGTCAAATTACCAAATTATCCCACATACACAAAAGGTCTTCAAAAATATTTTCAAAATTTAATTATCAAACAGTAACTTCTAGTAGTAACAACTTGCAAAATCTTTTAGGCAATTCGAAAGACCCAATAGAAATGTGTGATAAATCGGGAATATATAAAATTAATTGTAAAGACTGTAACCAAGTATATATAGGGCAAACCAAGAGACCTATTAAAACTCGTTTTAAAGAGCACGTAGCTCATGTCAAATATCATCGCACAGATAGGTCCAGTGTTGCCATGCATATGCTTGAAAATGGCCATAGAGTAGGCGACATTGAATTAATTAAGAGGGTAGATAATAAAACAAACTTGATTCTTATGAAAGTTTAGAAATTTTTAAAAACAGAAATTTGCTTATGAATTATGATGATAACGGTCCATTAGATTTTCGGAATTATTTAAGCTTATCTAAGAATCAATTAAGTTTAACGATGCGTGATAAGCAGATAGTATATATAAGCTTCCCGTTGTTTTTATTTTTAGTATCGGTATCGCTGTTGAAACACGTGTCCGAGTCAAGTTTTTGGTGCAGTCTTTGGTGTTTTTCTGTTGGTTAAATAGACGCTGCAGTTGGTGTTCCTGTCCTTTGAACAAAAGAAATGTTTATCAATCTTAATACGTATAATAAATAACCAAATGTAAATAACTTACCGCATTGCTTTCCAACCTTTAATTTCAGCTGAATTGTAACAGTCACTGTTTGTAATGTACCCATGACCATAAATAATCGACTTTTTGGTAAATTATCGCTTTGAGCTATTACGAAATCCTCACTACGTTTCGCCATTGCAAATTAGAACAAATAATTTTCAAATTTCAAACAAAAGACAAACCAGAATGCACAAAGAACAAGCTGTAGGATTCTATTACGTCATACAACACACCGGACTCCTTCGTGCAGAAACGGAGTGCTCGATAATTTAAAATTCAATGGTTTTTAATTTCGCAAATAAATAATAATAAATGCTGTATTGCAATATTTAAAATACATAATATGTTTTAATTTACGTAATATTCCACAAAAATAAATTTTTATGTAGAATAGTAACAAAGTATTTTTGTCTATTGTATGAGCTTTGCGGTTTTTGGAGCTCATCACACGGTACAGTAAAAGATGTAAAGGCTATTATTATGAGTATGCAACCTCTGATGTATTCAAAAACTAACGTTACGTCGCTATAAAGGCGACATTTCCAAGTTTGTTTTAGCTGACCCTACATTAATCACTGAAAAGGGCATCCTGTGTAGTCTGTATCAAACGTGTCTCATAAATACACATAAGTATGTAGGTTAATCAAATAGAAATAATTAGTAGAAATCTGTAGTATGCTGTATTAAGGTTAAAAATACGCCAATTGCAAAGCAAAACAAGCCCTTATAAAGAAATGCAACTTCATAACTTTTGCCAAGTAAGATAAGTTATCTATAGGTGGTCATAGTTAAGCTTGACTGGCTATTTTTAACAACTATATGAAAATTTAAGTATTGTAGTACACCGGATAAGTTTGATTTTACGAAAATATAATATTTTTATTCGGATTAAAATTTTTTTATAAAAAATAATAAAATGTTTAATAAGGTTTAATCAAAATCATACAAAATAAACAAATATAAAATGGAGTCTTATCATTAGAGGTCAATCCTTCACATTTTTTATGCACATAACGGATACACCGGTTACACAGTCTCATAGTTATATATTTGTCGGTTTTGCACAGATTACAGTACCAGCTTTCTGTTTGCTACTTTTTTTTGCAAGCCGCTAGTACCTGCCTTAACAGCAACATCGTTCGATTGATTTAAATAATTTTAAACAATGTTTTTAAACGACTCCAAAACAACTGATAGAAGATTTATCTTCTCGGTTGTTCTTCCTTTTTTGTTTTTAGAGTCAAATAAAGATTTGACCACTTTTTGTGCCTGTAATTAATTACCTTCCTTCTAGCAATTGTAACTGATCAACTGTCTATAAACATTAGATAGATTGCAATAGCTTTCGGTTGGGCTAACATATCTTCCAATGGATACACCGGGTTTCGGACAATTCGCCTCCCACAGTTCGCCCCCGAATAATTCGCCCCCGGACGATTCGCCCTAGAACGATTCGCCTCTGAGGATAATTTGCCTCCGGAAAATTCGCCCTCGCATTTACAATTGTAAAAGAAGTCAAAATAAATTAGACATTTGCATCCTATTGGCTTTACATTTTATGTATTCTAATATTTATTTTATCCTATACTGTTACTATGCTAATAACTGCCTGTTGCATGTTAACACTAGTGTTGTTAAAAAATCATAACATAACGAAAATTTGAAACTTCAAACAAATTTTGTTTCAAATACAAATGTCAACAAACAGTATCTTATTTACTAGCACAGCCACAGCATATTTTCCCTGTCATCAAAAAGGAATTTCCTATTTATTAAAGAATTTATTGTGCTATAGGATAAAATAAAACATGTTACGATATACGTAACGTTATTGGGCGTCAATATCTATTACGTACTTATTTAACAATTACTCAGGACCAAACCAACAAAACAGTTACTCACTACACATTACTAAAGTATGATTATATAAAGAGAAAAGATCAAGAAAAGGAAAAAATTTACTTGAGTAATATTAGGCAATAGGAATTAATAATTTACCAAAAATATTGAAATACCTGTTAAAAGACTACAACCAAAAATAAAATTAAAAGAAATATTTTTTTTATTATATTTGAAAAATGACAGCATTAATAGTTTTGGAGAAATTGGAAACACACCGAAAAAAAAAGTTCTAATGATACTGATAAAAGATTATAAGAATACAGTAATTCTTATGAGAAAACGGATAAATTTGTTAACATTAGTAGAAAGTTATTGTAATTAGAAATTAAACCATTAAATTGTAATTAAAGGTAGGTATACAAATAATAATTAAACTAGATATTCTCAAACAAAAGAAATTCCAAAAATTCGTGGTTGTTTATGTTCTGAATAATTAAGGGCGATGAGTAACAAAACCAATAATCCAAAGCAAACTATTTATTATACTAATAAATTTTGGCGAAGAACGTTGTTGTTTAACGGATAAAAATGAGTTTTGTAAATTCCAAAAAAAGTAAACGAAAGTTTGTGAGCCATGATAATTTTGTATATGTGTTTTCGAAAAGAACTGCCTCTGACCAAAATTATATATGGGTTTGTGAACGAAGAGGAAAATGCAAAGGTCGTGTTTGGACTGCAGGTGAGTGACAATAATAATCATAAATGCGTCACACTAACGACAAGGTTAACTATAAATTGGGAAAAATCTGTAAACCTTCTTGATGGAATTTATGCAATTACTTAAATTTAACAGATACTACTAGTTTTGATGTTAATCATCATCAGTAACAGAAACTAGTACTGTTTGTCAAACGATTTAACGAAATCTATAAAGTTTAAAAAATTTTACCCAGCTTCCATTCGCTTAACGTTTACTCAACCACATTGCAGTTATTATTATTGAACTCTAATTAAAATGTGTGTGTTCAGGAGATTCAACGAATGTCATCCGTAATGTTACTTCACATAATCACGCTGCTGATGCCACAAGACCAGATACTTTGCGTGTACTGCAAACGTTGAAAGAAAGAGCAGCGAATACTGAAGAAACGACTCAACAAATATTAGCAACTTCCTTAGTAGGGGTTCACAATAATATTTTATGCAGTTTACCAAGAAAGGATACTATGAAACGAATGGTTCGACGAATTCGAAATGAAATATTCCGCAGATTCCAACGGATGTCCAACACTTGGTAATCCCACGGGAATACGAAAGGCTAACCGTGAATGGGGAAGAACAGAGATTCTTTCAGTATGATTCCGGCCAAAGCATATTACCTGGAAGAATGTTAATTTTTGCTACCACAGAAAACTTAAACATTTTGACGAGAAGTGAGAAATGGTATGCTGTTGGTACATTTTCGGTTACACCAAATTTATTTTACCAATTATATACAATACATGTGCAGCATTACGCAACCATAATGCCAGTTGTATATGCGTTATTGCCCAACAAAACGAAAAGTACATACAAAAAGCTATTACAAGAAATTAAACGTATTTGTCCAGGTTTACAACCAACACAATTGTTAGTTAATTTTGAAATAGCTGCAATACAAGCGTTCCAGGAAGAATTTCCGGAAATCGAAGTTTCTGGATGTTTCTTTCACTTGGCGCAAAATATGTGGAAGAAAGTTCAGTCAACAGGATTGCAGGTACTGGAATTATAATTAATCATTATTGCATTTTCATAATTTCTTTTTACAGGTTAATTATCAAAGAGATCATGTTTTCGTTTTATGGGTGCGAATGATTACCGCTCTTGCCTTTGTACTACCTGCGCAGGTTTCAGACATTTTTGATGTCTTAGTCGAAAATTTTCCGGCAGAAGCTCAGGAGTTGGTAGATTATTTTGAAGACAGCTATATTGGTCGCCGTTGACGCAGGCAGAGGCGTCCTGCTCAATTTCCTATTCCTTTATAGAATAAGTTTGACCGCACAATACAGAACCAGCATCATACTAATAATCACGTTGAAGGATGGCATCGCCAATTTTGTGGAATATGTGACGCATCCCCAAACATTTTAAATTTATTAGTGCCCTCAAAGGAACAAATATTACAACATTATCAATTGAACCATTTAGAGCTGGTGCACCTGCACCCAGTCAACATAGAACTTATGCCGCTGTAGCTGAACGCTTAAGACAAGTAGTGTTAGATTATGAAAACAGGGATTCCTTAGATTTTCTTCGAGGAATTGCACATAATTTTACGTTTTAAATGTTTTAATAAGTAGTTTTTAATTTCTGTAGTTTTAAATAAATAAATGTACCTATTTTGATGTTTGTGTTTTTTGTGGTTTGCATTATTTTTTGAAAGTATGGGGCGAATTGTCCAGGGACGAATTGTCCGGGGGTGAATTGTGGGGGGCAAATTGTCCTAGAAGCGGATACACCTGCTACTACATAAAGCAAACAACCTTATACAAATTTGTAATATTATGTCTGATAACAGAGTATTTATCAGTACAGATCAAATTTTTTGGTAGCGTTGCGCATCTTTCCAAATCTTTCAATCAACTGTAATAGTAAATTAAAAAATCTTCTTTACTGAAATCCAAAAGTTGGAAGATGAAGGCGAACAGATATCTTGTTGTCACTAAAAAGATTTATAATGGTTCTATGTATAAATTAATTACACCAAATTTATATATCATATTAAAATTTAATTTGATTTTTACATATAAATCCACCGCACCCCGTAAAGTAAGTCGACAGTCTTAAATAATTAATCTAGAGATATAGATTACATTACCTAGCATGTTGGTCTGGGCCAGGTCTCCCATTACAGTCACAATACAATCCAAAGATCTTTCTACATCCTCTCAAAATCGCTGACACAATGACATCAACTTAATTTCAGGATAAGTTTTAAATAACAAACCAATAATATCTCAAACATTGTTTTCATTTATTGATAGACCTCAAACCCTCTCTTACTAACTGTAAGTGGGTTTTTCTGGCTTCGAACACTTAGAAAACCTGAACCCTTGGACTTTGATTTCTCAATCTGCATTATTGCTCAAAAAACCTCACTTACAGACCTTGTTTATAATATAGATTTATCGAAAAACATAATCATCCAGAAACTTCAAAAAGAGAGGAATAAATGCTTGAGCCATCAGCAGATCTGGGATCCGATCTTCAAGAACATCTGAACGGCATTTTAAGTGGGTGAACCATTAAAGAGCAAAATCATTGGTATCCCATAGTGAGTATAGACCATTAATGGAGCACCTAGCAGCTCCATAAACAATTCCTTGGTCATGCTCATATAATTTTGATAATCGCTTGGTTCACTAATAACTTCTGAGATCAAATTTACATGGGATAAGCATTGTCTCTCTTGCAGTCAGTTTTTGACCCACACATTGTAGGGTTCCTTTTTTTTTCTCTGCCGATCAAAAGTGTTTGGTACACCAATGGATCACCACACGAGTCGACAACCTAACGAGACAACACTTCATACCCTTAACTTGCCGACTCGCCAATAGATCACTCACTTTACAAAAATTTGCATTTGAAGGGCGTGATGCTCCCTTTGAACCAGTATGAATAATAGCTAGGAAGTTAAAACCGTCAGTCTACATCCAACTCAGTGATGGAAAGGCTTTTAAAGAAGCTGATCACTCGCATTAGCAAAAAAGAAATTTTCATCAACGATGACTTTTGACCCAAACCTAGACGATACTAGTTTACAAACAAGAGCGAAAGCCTAAATAATTTCTTGATAATATATAATATACAGTTTTGTTTAAAGAATTTTTTTTTGGAATAATTAATTTCAGAGAAACAGTAATCAAGTATCACATAAATTTAATAAAAAAAATTTAAAGCATTAAAAAATTACGAAACGCAATTTGTTGTACAGTAGAATTTATTTTTGTTCGCTTCCTGGGTAAATTACGATTTTTAAAAATTAATTGAAAACAAATGAGTTCACAACTAAAGTATTATTGTATCTTGGGTTAATTTAAAATGTTTAATATTTCAATCAACGATCAAGGAAGAAAAATCAAATAAAAAATGGCGTTAGACAAGGATGCGCTTTATCCTCTCTTTTATATATTTAGAAAGCAGTTGATGAAAATCAAAATACATAGAGAAAAAAAATAAAACGCTACGGTTTGCAAATACAAAAATACAAATGGTAAAGAAGAACTAGAAAATACACTAAATACTATGGAGAAATTAATGAAAATGAATACAACATTAAATATAAAGACAACATATTATATTTTTTTTTAAATCAAAAAAATATAATAATATACAGGGTGTTACGTTAAAAAAATACATCATACTTTGTTGCACCCTAAACGGCGAGTAACTGAACTATGGATGGCATTTAAAAAAATTTAGTTAGAACCATACTTTCATGTATAACTTTTTTTTCTCGAGCAATAACAACGGTAATAAGAGGTGGAAAATTTATACTGAATAATCCTGTACACTCAAAAACAAAAAAAATGGAACAAGACGGTTTCTTTAAAATAAAGTTTTTGTATTGTAAAGCGGGTTGACGAGTATCGCTAGTATTTAGTAGCATGTGGTTGGTAAATACCTTTCAGCAGAGATTACCTTTGCGAAGAAGTTGTGCGTCACATAGCATCTATACTTATAATTAAAAAAAAAACGTCGAAATACAATATTAAACTACATCTTCGGTTTCAATTTTTTTCTTTTAATCTACCGATTAAGTATAATTATTATCTAATCTATTTTAATAATTTTATCTTATTTAGAGTATGACAGGGCTATTCCATCAACAACAATTACACAACAATCATCAACAATAATTTTTTAAAGGCAAATCCAGCAGACAAAGTTTTACTCTTTACGGGTTTTGGCTTCTGTAAACAACTTAGTATTATCAATTTTATAAATTGTTTGCACATTTTCGACAATTTTATTTGAAAACGAATATTGGTGCAAGCGGTTAGTTTTATTGCGGGATTACCTATAGGTTTTATTGTCGAATTATACAGGGTGTAACAAAATAAGTGAAACATATTTTAGGAGGTGATTCCTCATCAAAAAAAACGTAGAGTCTTTTATATAAAAACTTTATTAGAGCATCCCTTGTTAAGATACAGCCCCTTAAAGAGGGTACATAAAATTTGTTTTACAAATTTTTTTACAAACACTAAAAAGTTAGAAAATTAAAATTAAGGTTACATTTTCTACTATCAAAAAGACATTTAGCCAGTAATTTTATTTGGTTTACCCCATAGTTGTAAGTGGTGGAAAACGCAACCCCTAAAACTTATTTTCAATGTAACTTTTAGTTTTAATATTTGTTTACTATTTAAAATTTATTTCCAATAGCTTGTTTCATTCTAAACAAAGTGTCTCTTGAATTTTTTTTCCTAAAATTAACCAGTTCGAAGCAAAAAAATTATTTTACTAACAACTACAGAGATAAATCCACATAAAACAAAAATGCGAAACTAATTTATCTAGTAGGCCGTTACTAGTAATAGTGACAATTAAATTGGTATCACGCTGTCACTTTTTAATTCTTTGAAATTTAATTAATAATTGTGTGTTGTTTTTTTCCGAACTTTTTAGTGTTTGTGAAAAAAAATTGTAAAGCAAATTTTGGGTACCCTTTTTAAGGGACTGTATCTTAACAAGGGATACTCCAATGAAGTTGTTTTATATAAAACATCCTCTGTTTTGATGAAGAATCGCCCCCTAAAATATTTATACATAATTTGTATAATAATTCAAGAAATAAAATGGTTACTTTTAGAATTAAAAATACAAATTATATCCAGAAGGTGACATAGGAAAGTGGGTACAGTCAATATCTTTTTCCTATTAAAGATAAAAATTTGAAATTTGGAGCGTTTACTAAAGACAACTTTTTGAGTTTAATGAAATAAAATGATTTTTGTGTCACTTCCGGTTAAACCAAAAGTGACCCAAATTTTGGATTTTAAGCGGGACACCCGGTATTTTTAACATTTTTGAAATCAACAAATCATTTTACACACACTTAACTATTTTTGAAAGATTTTTCGCAAAAAAAATTTTTTATTTAATTTTATGAAAAAGTTAAACGCCGCTTATAGCCAAAACTCAATAAAACTTCTAGATGTTTAAAAAATTAGAAACCGCAATTTTTAGCACTTGAATTAAGTTATACCTCTTTAAAGTTTCCTAAATCATTTTTATCAAATTTACTCAATTTTTTCAAACGTAAACATGCCGGGTACATCAGGCAGAAGTAAAGACGATTTTTTCCAATTTTGACACCAAATTTTGAAAATCGACCGATCCATATATGAGGTAAGTGTTTTTTAATGCTTTGCCAATCAGTATGTGCTCATAACTAATTGTTTAGCCTAATATTTCTTGAATATCACAATTATATTGTTAAATTTGCCCATAGGTTACACTTGCCCTTGTGAAACACACTTCTGGAAAAGTGCAACCTACTAGGTCGCTCTTACCCCATCAATGGGTTCACTTGCCCCATTTTTCATTTCAGATTGAAAATGGTACGAAATTATACAAGAAAATCCAATCGTGCTACAAAATACACCAAAGATCAGCTAGAAAGAGCATTGTCAGATATAAGACGGGGTATAATAACCACATATGCGGCTAGTAAAACATACAACATTCCACTAAGCACCTTAAAAGCTAGAGTAAGTGGTCAAAGAGGAATGAAAGCCAGAAAGTGGGAAGGCCTACAGTAATACCCCTGGATAAAAAAGAGGAACTTGCCAACTGCTTGAAAGTAATGGAGAAATGGAGGTGGGGATTAGTAGGAAAGAGCTGTTACAAATCACAGCCAGTTTTGTAGCACAAAATAATATGAAAGTGCCGTTTAAGGAAAATATTCCCGGAGAGGACTGGTTCTTAGCATTCATAAAACGGTACCATCTCTCTATAAAGAAACCACAAAGTGTGGATATGCTCGTAAAAGTGTTTTGATCCATTCTTGATGCATAATTATTTTGAAATGCTCAAGAAAGTGCTGGACCAATTCAACTTACACGAGCACCCAAATAGAATTTAAAATTTGATGAGTCTAGTTTTGTATGGATCCATCAAAACTAAAGTTGTTGAGGCTTAAAGGGTAGCATCCTCAAGGACTACATCTGGGCCGGGTAGAGAAAAACATTTCCCTACTCCTGACAGCCAACGCCACAGGAGATAAACTGCCACCACTCATTTTGTTCAAGGGTAAGAATTTGTGGAACGAGTGGATGGCACCTGAGGGTACAGGTTTCACTAATACAGTTTACGGTGCCACATGAAAAGGTTGGATTGAAGCAGATGTCTTCTTGAATTATTTCACAACAACTTTTGTACCCAATATTGGTCCAGAGAGACCTGTGTTTTTAATTTTTGATGGACATAGCTGTTATATAGACGAGAGGCTCATTAAAGCTGCGGTTAAGAAAAATATAATACTTTTAAAGTTGCCGCCACATTCCAGCCATATCTTACCACCCTTTAATCTAACAGTTTTCAAATCTTTATAGAGTTCCTGGGACGAAATGTTCGTCAAGTGGCAAAGAAAACATATTGGTCAGAAATTACCTAAAAAGCAATTCAGCACTTTGTTTGGTCAAATCTGGCTAGATGTCAAGTTTGAAATTATCACGAACGGATTTAATAAAAGCGGAATAGTGTCCTATAATCCAGAAGTGATCAAACAAGATCTTTACGACCTGGCAGCCTATAGAAGATTTAAAAGTCAAAATCAGCCAAACGCAACTAACGGAGATTCAGCTAAAGCAACTACGGTTAGCTTTGAAAACCTTTTATTAGAAACAGTAAAGCAACATAGTCCTGTGATTCAAACCAAGAGAAAGCGTGTGTCAAAAGAGCAGAAATATTGACAATCGCCCAAGCTTCAGAACGTCTTACGAACTCAACAGATGGACGCCCAAATACCTGTTTCAAAGATATGATCAATCATAATGAAGAGGAAACAATTTTAGCACAACCGAGCACTTCATGTGATATTCCGACAACTCATACCGACATCATTTATTAAGACAGTGACGATAACTTCATGGCCGATATAGAAGAAGAGCAAAATTTAGAAGAATTTATGAATGCTGTAAATAAAGAGGAGATTGACGCTGCCATTGATGACTGGGTATTAGTTAAATTCTCTACCAAAACATTTCTAAATATTATATAGGTAAGGTGACCTCATGTCAAGCTGATAAAGCGACTGTCAAGTTTCTCAGAAGACTACCATCTGTAAACGGCACTAAAAACAGTTTTGCATAGCCGGACCAAGAAGATTAATGTTTGGTATCAAAAAATGATTGAAATGACACCACCAAATGTTGTTGGACGCAGAGGAATACTTAAATTTGAAGTATCTTTAAACACATATAATATTTTTAGATTGAGTACTTACCTACTTGTATTTTCTCAATGTCAATAATTTTTGTTCCTTATACTGTGAGCTAGAATGAGATTTTGATTTATCTTTGTCAATAAAATTTTTCATTTTCCTTCAACATTTATTCTAATTAATTTCTGTCAATTTCCAAGCATTTAGCAGACATTTTAAAAGTTTCTCTTGCCCCAAATGGATAAATAACTTTTTATATATGCAAATGTAGCAGTAAGAAAAGAACTATAAATGTGGAATTACTTTCTATTAATGAATTCGTCTAATGTGTAAAATGCATTGCAAACCAGAAATCTTTTAGTATTTTTTGAAATTTAGAATATCTGTACGGCTCTTTAAATTTTGTGGCAACTTATTGAACATTTCAATGCCGCTTATATTAGCAGACTTTTTGCAATACGCGTGTGAATGTATTTTTTTTGTATTGTATGTATGCAAATCTAAATTTTTGTTAGTTTAATTTTGGTCATGTATATGTAACTACATATCTTATAAATATAAATTGAAACTAATTTTGTTCCTTGTAAAAGTATTGCGACATAATTCATTGTATTGCAAGTTGTACATTATCCAAATTGCTATCTTTTGAAGGATGAATATATTTCTAGTATGTGCTGACTTACCCCATAACAAAATATTGTAACTTAAATGTAGATAAAACGTACCATAATATGCCGTTAGAAGACAACTGTTTGTTAAGCTACGTTTAAGAGATAATAGAAAAAACATAGATTGGTAAGTTGATAGTCAAGATGTAAACCCAAAAAAATCGATGTCTCTATTGTACAGCCTTCAATATTAAATGTGATTGATGGTAAAGGTTTTCTCAAAATACCAAATTGCATAATCACTGTTTTTTTAACATTCACCACTAAACGATTACATTCACACCACTCCCAAAACTTTTTAATTGCTAATGCTACATTATCACTAGCTGTGATGGAATTATTTCCTGAAACTACCATTGATACATCATCAGCATACATATAAAGTTGAAATTCGTTCAAATGTCGGGATAGATCGTTAATATAAAGTAGGAAAATTAGTGGGCCCAAAACACTACTTTGGGGTATTCCCGTGCCAGTTGTGTACTGTTTAGATTGAGATGTTTTTGCTTTAACAAAGAAGCGACGTTGATCCAAATAAGATAAGTTTAATTTATTAATATTTCCCCAAATACCCAATTGGTTTAATTTTGTTCCTACGTATGTTGAGTTTAGTGTATTAAATGCACGAGAAAGATCAAAAAATATTGCAAATACACATTTGTTTTTGTCTAAGTTTTTAATGATATTTTGAAAAAATCAGTCGTCGTTGTTTCAGTTGATTTATTTTTCCAAAATCCGTATTGCGTATCACTTATTAAATTGTGGTTGTTTAGGTAATCAGTAAGACGATGACATATTATAGTTTCAATTACTTTTTGAAAATATACTTCAAATTGCAACAGATCTGAAGTTATCGATGTTATTAGAAGTTTCCTTTTTGGTATGGGAATAATTTTTGCAAGTTTTAGTTCGTTAGGGAAGTATCCGTGTACTACAAAATTGTTAATAATATCTGCTAGAGGAGTTGAAAGCTGTTCAGCACATTGTTTAATTAATTTGACAGGGTTTCATCGTACCCATATGACGGGTGATTCAGCTAACCCGTTCATTAGAAGTTTATGGACTTCCCGTTAAAATATTTGTTTAAAATTTGGAATAGGGGATTGTTTGAAAAGTTATATAAGAAGCCATAAATGTAGATATTTCTCGTTAAGCAAACGGCAAGTTCTTTCAATAATCTTGTAACATTCTCCATGAATAAAAATAAATTTAGTATGTCTTCATTCGAATATTCTTGGTGGATTTTTATATCGTGTATAATGTGTCACGTCGACGTTTACAAGTTTAATAAATAAGGCACATTATTTTAATTTCCACAGGCCACTAGTTAGAAATTAATTAATAAAATAGAGAAATATTGTGTGTCGAATGGAAATACATCGATATCAGGAAAATGGTATCAGATAGGTATAGGGAACCCTTATAAAGATTGACAGACCACTTAATTCTCCATCACATAAAGTAACAAGATACAGAGTTTGACTTTTTGGGCAGTTGAAGTTAGTCAGATTTAGCCAAACATTTTGAACACCCTGTAAATAATGAGATGTCAAATTACACATCATTTAAAAAACTTAACAGTCCTCCTAAGTATTGCCCAAATTTTGTTACTATAACTTTCTTTATTCAATCATTGACAAGCGTTTGAAAACAATACTACAAAACCAATTTTTCTCAAAAATGAAAATATCTCAAAACTATTGAATTTTCATATAGGTTGTGCTACATGAAAGTAACTCAGATTTTAGCGTAGAATCCAAATTTACAAAAAAATATATCATTACATTTAAAGTAAGAAAGTTGGTAGCCACTTCTGGTATAACAGGAAGTGCTAGAAGAGCTAAAATATTTTAATTAAATAGAACTTTTGAGCAATTCCCTATTCCAAATTTTTGAACAAGTATTTCAACGGAAAGTCCATAAACTTCTAATGAACGGGTTAGCTGGGAATCACTCTGTATTTGCGAGTCTATTTTAATTGCAAACGTCCTTCAGTATTTTTGGCATATCTAGCTTCCAAAGTTTTACGTGCGCTACGCCCTTCCTCGCTACCTCCGAGACAATCTACGCTTTCAAATCGGCACTAATATGAGGAGATATTTTACAACACTAGAAATTTTAAATTATGGTTTTTTTTTCTTTTTTATATTTATATGTTCTAACTACCCATTTCCGGACAGCAAATGTTTAGTAATTATATAATAAAACACATTATTGCATATTTCTGCCATTGTAATAGTATTTAAAACAATTAACCTCTATAATGGTATTTTGATGCAACAAATACATTTCATTGTAATTTTAACTTGAGCATCGAGGAACAATAATTTCATAATGAGATTAATCTATAGACTTATTATTGTATGTATTAAGTTTACAATAGACTTTTCTAAAATATAAACAAGTGGTGCAGGTATAATGCTGGAAATGAATTTTGTAAATAAAGGAAAAGTAGTTTAATACAATAATGAACTGATAAGCTTGTAAGGATTAAGTTTTCAATATAAGATTTAAACGTTTCTAAAATCTAAAAAAAACAAACGAGAAACCAACTGCAAATTTTTATTTTGTAATTATTTGCTAATAAGTATGTATTTGTTTATCAATTTGATATAAAAAACATTCTTATATAAACAACACAGAATTGTATATTTGGTCAGTGTAATAGTAATTAAAACAATGAATCTCAAAGCTGCAGTGTAATGAAGGAAATGAATTCTTTTGTAATTTCGAGAAAAAACAGTTTTATATAATAAGGATAACTAATAAGTTATTATTGAAAGTATTAAGTTTACAATACAGCATTTAAACTTTTCTAAATCAAACAATTAAACAAACGGAAACAAACCAACGACAAAATTTATTTTGTAATTATTTTTTTTTACCAAATTTAACAACAAAGACAAAGTTGATGTTCGCAATGAACGTAATGGATTTAGTAGATATGTTTTTGTTTATTAAATACCTATGGATATTGATAATACGTTTTTTCTTAAAATTATGGGTTTAGATGTCATTTCTGTAACGCACCACTTGTTCACTTAATAATCCCTGCTGTGAGGTATTTACTAACCAAAACCGCAACGGTTCTCGTAAGTCCACTTTACAACATAAAAGCTTTATTTTAAAGAAACCGTCTCGTCTCAGTTTTTATTTCTGAGTGTACCTACCCGGCAGAGGATTCTGTTGATACATGTGACAGCATCTATTTACTTATTTTTTAATTATTTAACTCATTAATGCCCACCAATCTTTGAAAGACTAAAATAATTGTTTATGATTGAATCCAGTCAAATACACGATGTTATTGTCATTTGTGCTTTATTTTAGCTTACTGTCCTAAAACGAAATAAGAAAATGGTATGCTCAAGTAAGTACAATAGGCATATACAAAATATAAATAAACAAAAATCAAAAAGTTGTTTATTTAAAAATCATTGATATGTCAAAATTAGTTAGTGTAAATGTTTAGAAACAGTTTCCCGCAATACATAAGGTAAACAAAGCACTTCTCACATGCCTATCTAATTCTGCTGTGACATACACAGCGTATGTTGATTTAACAACTTCTTCTGAAAAGGACTTGTGGGATCGTCTAATAAACTTCTAGGTAATGAACCGGATTGTCGTGCTGAAATAGATCTTCTATGAATGGCCTTGTTATAAGACCGTAAGTATGAGGAGTAATATTTTGTTAAAATAATAGCAAATCCTTAGATTTTGGAAAGCCGCTTGATTGAGTCTCCATCCGTTTACAACAGTGACATTTATCAAGTGGGTGAAAAAGAACCTACCACCATTTTGCCATAAATTACAATTTGGTAATTGTTGACTGATTAATTCAAAAGATCCTCCATTCCCATGAACGCATTGTAGGTATTGAAAAGCTTCGGTTGGGGTACTGATATTTCTTCCTTTTCTTGACGACCACTTTTCAGTCACTTGTGACATCGGTTCTATGACGTTGTAATTGGTTACTATAGTAACGACACTATTGTCATGCCATCTCACGAAAAGAAGAGAGTTTTCTAAATCGTAAAGATAATCGAAATTACCACGGTCTTTATTTTCATCTGTCCATAGAAAGAATAGGTAATTTTTTAGTACGGTTTTTTCGCACAGTTTTGGTAGTTTATACCTTTCTCTCTCAAACTAGTTAGCAGATCGTACCTTGGAAAACAATGTTTAAAAAACACGATGTGGCTAGTAAGTTCTTTCACAATTTTAAAACATTAAGTACTACCTGCGATTCAAGGAAGTGTAGACTTTGGTATTTAAATCTCACCATCGGCTCGCTTTGCACCACAGTACGTATTAAAGGTATAACCATACACACTGGAACTACATAACATCCAATCCTTGTAACCAAAGCGTACTGGTTTACTCCTTATAGAACTGCTTCGCAGAATAATGTCCACAATATCGAATCATCGTTTTATCAATCGGACAAACAATGGCCGTGCCTCTTTGAACATATTACATCAGTTTTGTCATTTTGGGTGTTATTCTAAGTGCATATATTTTTTATCTCTTTGAACCAGTTTCTACTAATACAGTTTCAGATAAACACTAATATATACGCGCAGGAGGTAATTTTATGATATCTACTAAAAATAAGCACATCTTACAAAAGTCTTGATTTCGTCATTAGTAACTTGAAAACTGTGATTATTACTGGCTTTTTAGCGTATTTATTCTACTATAAGATTGACAACTTGTTTGTCAAACAGTTTTTCAAAAGTTTTAATGGGATTATAGCTAGACAATTGTCACTAATTGGATTGTTTTTCGTTGAGGAGGGGCACCAAAAAACCACTATGACGTTTTTCAGGCAACGTTTCGTGCAGCCGAATGTGAACTTCTTCAGGCCTCTGTTTATTAAAATAAAAGAATACATAACGGTAAGTTATATACATAAACATCATATCCTTAATATATTAATTTAAATTATAGGGATTGACTCGATTACTTATTTAAAACAAATAAATGGTCAGCCACTTGAATAAGTATAAAATCACATCGATATTAAACAAATAAAAAATAAATTAACAATTAAATGTAAATAAGTATCTCTAATAAACACACACTCTATACGTAGAAACGAACAAATATGAATGACTAGATAACAATATGATAATAATGGGAATTCTTTCTTCTATTTTATTTTAGTGATTAAATTTCTATAAATATTGCTTAAATTTTGTGTGTCCGTGTTATAATTAATGTTGTTATTGTGTTTGATGATGTATATCATTTCAGCTATTAGACGTTTTTATGAATTCTTTTCTACATTTAAAATCGTAGGATTATCAAAATTAAAATTATGACCCATCTCAATATGGTGTACGGCCAACGCAGAGTCTGGTTTTTTGTTTTTGTAATCGTATTTATGATTTTTATCCTATTACGTGTTTTTTCTTGGTTTGGCTAACAGCATTTATTACAGTCAAGACAGTCTATTTTATACACTACATTGTGTTTGTCAAGAATGTTTGTCTTGTCTTTTAATTGTGTGTAGATAATGTTGTAAATAGTATTGTTATTGTATGTAATCAGATTACGTTTGTTTTTGTATAAATGTTTTTGTATTTGTTATTTAAAACAAACGTAATTCGATTAAAAAATTTAACAACTTGTCTATTAATCAAAACACCAATTTTAATATTAAAAGGATGGTTGCATTTATAATCTTTCCGATATCGACTTACCACATAATGTAATGCAGTGTCTAGCATTAAGTCCAAAATTTATGTGTAATTACAATGACAACAACATTCCATTGATTGACTTGATTAAAGATATGCAGAAAATATACTGACCACACATAACAACACGGACAAAGAACGTTTAAGAGGTAAATAGTTAACATAATTTCGAATTATACTAATAAGGCAAGAAAATTCTGTAACCCAAGTAAGGACTGTTTTATTAAGAGACTAGTGACATCTACCAAACTTTTTTTGAAAAATAATGACGGACTGATGGTTTTAAAATCGGGCAAAGGTAATGCCACTGTAATTATACCTAAAGAAGACTATTTTACGAAATTAAACTCTTTATTAAATGACGACGTGGTTTATAATTTGATTAACAATGATCCGACTACGAAAATTTAAAACTATAACAACAAAATTACTAAAAAATTACTTAACAACGGAGATATAGACAACACAACTTACAAAAAAGTTACAACTTACACAAGTGTTCCACCAAAATTATATGGTTTAGTAAAAATACATAAAGACCATCTTCCCTTAAGACCCATAGTTTCATACAATGGAGCACCTACGTATCATTTCCAAAATTCATATCAGACATACTCAGTAATATTTCACACATTTTCATTCATAACATCAAAATTCATACGAATTAACAGATACCATCCAATTATAAATTAATTTCATTTGATGTAAACTCTTTATTTACAAACATCTCCAAAAAATTAACAATAAACTTAATATAAAAGTATTGGGATAATATAAAAGCATTTACTACACTAGATTTAACATTCTTCACACATTGTAGAGTTTTTGTTTGATGCAAGTTACTTCACATGTAATAAAAAAATATACTTGCAAAAATTTGGAACAGCAATCGGCAATCCTGCTTCCCCTATTTTAGCAAACTTAATAATGCACAATTTACTTTTATATGTTCGTTAAAATTTATTGTTTGAACCTATTTTTATGATAAGTTATGTTGATGATGTAATCACTTGCATCCCTGAAGATGAAATACATAATACTTTTAATATTTTTAATAAATACAGTACTACGAGATTAATAATCATTACCCTTTTAGATGTGAGGTTGATTAAAGATCAAGACACCAACAAATTATTAACTGACTAGTATTTTAAACCCATGGCATCCAATAGGACTATCTAATTATTTATCAAATCACCAACAGCACCAAAAATAAACATAGTTAAATCTATGAAAACAAAATAACAAAACTAAGTAGTCCTAAATATCTCACTAAAAATCTAACCTCTCTAAAAATATATTGAAAAATAACAATTATTCTACTAACATTATTAACAGAATCTTATACTATAATTATAACACTAACACACCATCACCAATTAATCCCCTAATTCTCAATATACCTATACTAAAATTATTAATATACCTAACTTGATTAAACACCTTATCCCATTACTAAAAACTACTAACGTCCACATAGCTACATACAATAAAATAAACTATCTTGACTGTAATAATCGATGTTAGCCAAACCAAAGAAAAAACACGTAATAGGATAAACATTCATAAGTACGATTGCAAAACAAAAACCAGACTCTGCGTTAGCCGTACACCATATTGAGATGGGTCATAATTTTAATTTTGATAATCCTACGATTTTAAATGTAGAAAGTAATTATAAAAACGTCTAATATCTGAAATGATATAATAATAATAATAATAATTCAATTATTTATGCTTGTAATATGTACATTACTTAATGCGTCCTAAATATACAGATGAGAACAACTCTAAATTATAAACTTAAAATTAAGAAATTCATTATATGAATAAATGCGTTTCTAGCCAGTAGTAATTTTAATATTATTTCGAAAAAGTTGGTGTGGTAAATTTTGTAATTTCTCGGCAAACAGTTATAAAATTTTTGAGAAAATAACCTGATTTTATACATCATCAAACACAATAATAACATTAATTATAACACGGACACACAAAATTTAAGCAATATTTATAGAAATTTAATCACTAAAATAAAATAGAAGAAGGAATTCCATTATCATATTGTTATCTAGTCATTCATGTTTGTTCGTTTCTACGTATAGAGTGTGTGTTTTATTAGAGATATTTATTTACATTTAATTGTTAATTTATTTTGTGTTTGTTTAATATCTATGTGTTTTTTACACTTATTCAAGTGGCGGACCATTTATTTGTTTTAAGTAAGTAGTCGAGTCAATCACCTATAATTTAGATTAATATATTAAGGATATGATGTTTATGTATATAACTTACCGTTAAATGTATTCTTTCTTTTTAATAAACAGAGGCCTGAAGAAGTGCACATTCGGCTGCACGAAACGTTGCCTGAAAAAACGTTATAGTGGTTTTTGGTGCCCCTCCTCAACGAAGAACAATCCAATTAGTGATAATTTATAGGAGGAAATATTTACCTTCACTAGACAATTGTTTTTGCACTCTAAACTAGTGTAATTGACACTAGCTGATATTATTTTCATATCGACTATCACTACCCATTTTGGCTGACTTACTTTTGCTTTTTGCGATAGTGTAATTCGAATCTTAGATAGCAACGTATTGTATTCTTTGATTGCTATTACAATTTCTCCTAGAATATCATGCGAAATATGAGCTGTTATCAATCGTCTCCATCAAACTCTTCTTCATCAGTTTGATAGTCGGGTTCTGTGGCATCAATTTCTGAGTTTAAGAATCTTACATTTGCTATGGTTTCAGCGCAGAAGAAAGTGCCGTGAATCGTTTTCTATAAAAAGATAAAGCTGAAATATCGCCGAGGATTTTCCATTATATAAGAATGCCTGAAAATATAAAGTCTGTATACTATTGACGCGGAGTAATAAATTATAATTGCTTGAAATAATTCTTTATTTTCTTGTGAAAGCGGTACTTCTACGGTTAAGTAAAAACCAATAAATTCTAACCAAAATACGATCATTGTGCCGCTCTTGCAGCATATCGACCCATCTAGGGTCTGAGAAGAATAGGTTAATCTATGTAAACACGTTGCCATCAGCCCAGGTACTGACGAAACGAGATCATAGCCGTAGATGTGGGTATTATACCAAGATACAAAAATAATGTTATATAATACGTAAGAAGAAAATTTGTAATGTGATCTACTATACAAATAAAATAAATAAGATATAAACCACATAATAATTCATATCAAGGTAGATTTTACTATTATAATATATTTACCTACTAAAATATGATTTTCCAAACGTATCAGGTACCTACGCCACTGCAATACGGGAGATTCGATAATTCTGACAGGTTTATTACTCCGCGCCAATAGTATACTGAGTATAGAAACTATTTAGAGAAAGATATTATCAGAAAACATATCTAGCATCTGCTTATTCTACTTAATCGAATACACTCACGTTTATCCCAACATGAAATAAAATGTAATAAAGTTTTCACTTATCTAACAATTTTTTGTTTTAGGTCTTTGCTTATTATACTCAAAAAAATTCTGGGCAATTTGAAAAAATGTAATTTTGAATAATATTATTTGCTTGTCACCATTCAACACACAAAAACGTCAATCACGTATCACTGTAAGATATTATTGTCATTACTTACAAAAAAGAAACGGAATTTGCCTTTAGGAGTTATGCAGAAACTATCAGGATTAGGATTCTGCAGTTAGATTTTACATTTTAACACATGGGTGCCGCAACAGTGTTAAAATTTAACTGTACTAAGCGAATACAACGGTCATAAATGGGTTAATGAGCTTTTTAGCTTATGGACCACCTTAAACCCTGGTCACCTTTACCTTATGTATCTTATTAGGTGTTGATCCCAAATTTATTCAAACTCTTTTTAGCCAATGCGATAATAAACAAATGATCATGTTTATAAACCGTATACTCAGTTGAGTTTATAATTTTGAACGTGAACCAGCCAATCCCTATTTGTTGAAACCTTCCCCCTAATGCAAGTGTTGTGCTACTTAATACTAATTGAAACCTACTGACCTTTCTAAGTCGTAATACTTATGTTTATGACTCACTCACGTTTGTTTTTGTAGAAATGACTCCATCTTATCAAACTTCTAATAGCAAAAAATGTTTGAAGATTACAAATGCTAACTATAATGGAATCAAAATCTGTACAATTTTTGGTTAAGATGCTTACTGTTTACATGAGTCAAATCGTTTTATAAGGAATTTGAAACTCAGCTTGTTTCATTTTATTCCTTAAAACATTCCTCCTTGTTTATATATTTGTTAAACATCTCCTCTGTGTGTGAGATTATCATACGTCGGGACTCATCACTGTGCCGTGATTATGATGGCAACCTCATCTTCATACTCAACTTAAATTGATGATGTGTGCGATGAAATTTGATTTGTATGTGGTTGAGTACGTCTCTGTTGAATCGACAAAGTTGTTAAGAACATATACATGTATTTCTATAATAAGCACATTGTAATTTGCCTTGTTTGTGATCTTTGTGCATTGTTAAAATGTTACATGCCCTTAAGTGCGATTTGGTTCAAATCGGCAATATCTCGTCCCATGTTTTTCTGTTGTTCAATGGCAATCATCTGATCTTTTGTCCATGGTTGAATTATTCCAATTTTCTTGTGGTCATCTAATATTAGAAATTTTAAACCTATCTGTAATCAGATATATAGTGTGATTAAACCATACATTTCACCAGCTCAATACGGTTTTATGCAGAACCGCTCTAAAGTCACGAACTTGGCATCTTACGCAATTTGTCTCTGAGGTAATAGATGAAAAGAAACCAGGTCGATGTGATCTATACTGATTTTTTGAAACTAAGTTGTTTTGGTTTTGATAGTTCTTTACAAGTTTTGATAAATTTATACTTTTTAAGTGATCGAACTTAATATGTTAAGTATAATGATTTTCAATCCAAATCTTTTGTTGCTCCATCTGGCGTACCACAATGATCGCATTGAGGCCCACTGTTGTTTTTGATCTTTATTAACAATTTGGCAAGCTGAATTTTGTTACGCGTTTTATGTTCGTTTGTCTGCATTAAGTGTTGTCCATATTTAGCACGTCTTAATTAAATTATTTACAGCAATACGTAACCGGAACGTAGCTACTAGAGCTTA
>JALBCR010003579.1:0-132779 GCA_030710515.1 Abscondita cerata | reverse complement strand
TTAGTTACGTATTGCTAAAATAATTTGTATTGAGCAACTATAGTCAGGTTGAAATTCATTTTGAAAATTATTTACCAATCACAACAATATGTATAATTAATTGTTATAATAGGTATAACGATCAAATAGAAATAGAAAATAGGGGTACATTATGTAAATGTACGTATATGTATTCAATATGTATACTCTTCCATTATTATATCGTCTAATTATTTAATATTGCATCAGCACATTTATAGTTATTATTTAATGCAGATATATAGTACCTATAGCAAACCGTTTTATGTTCTATACTTAAAAGATTTTAATAAACAACGTATAGAAATAAATTATTTTCCTCCCAATAACGGCCACCTCCATATACCTGTCAATTTTAAGTAAATTTTAGTGACCGCTATTTAGAGGTTTTACTGTACCGTATTTTATTTTATTTTAATTTAAATATATGCAAATTAAGAATATTCCTGCCTTATTCATTGCAATTCTCTTTGGTACATTTGGGTCACAAACGTTGAAATTCAAATTTGTAATACAGTACAGGTGTTCTATAAAAGAATGTAAGTTAATATAGCCACACATTTCTGGAACATCCTATATAGCATAATATTTTCAGAATATGTGTTCGTTTATGGTACAACTTTCACCAAATTTTGCTTGATTAACTTTTTAATTTTTGAGAAATAGACCACAGTTGTTTTTTTTTAAACACCATGACTCCATGAAAGATATTTGTTTGTGCTTTCCAAAAATATATAACATTACATATTTATTTTTATAAATAAAAAATAGTAACCATTTTTTGTATTTTTGCAAGTATTACACTGGTACGTAAAATTATAGGCGGCCATGGAACTAAAAACTGCAAACAGATGACGAATACGTAACTATAGTACAATGAAAATATATAAATGGTAAAATAAAGAAAACTGTTAATAAATAGCAAAACATAAACACATTTAATCAAATAATAGAAACATAAGAAAACAATTTTATAGAAACAATATATTTCATATTCAGTATTAACAAAAATTGTACTCATATTGCTGTCTATTCTATTCTGTCGCAAACACGACGCACTTCTATTGAATTAAGCAAGTATATAAACTTAAGGCGTAATTGATCAATATTTTTTATGTAATCCCACAGAAAATAACTAAAATTGAGAGACCTGAAACCTGGCGACAAGTTAATTGGTCCCTCGAATACCCAGCTATTGGTTTAAAAGTTTTCATTCACCATTTCTAATGAAAGTTGAGGGCACATATTAAAAATCTCTAAATATCTTTGACTGTTGAGAGTATCATTAAAAACATGATATGTTAAAACCATATCTCCTTGGCGTTAACGCTAGAACATGTTGGTTTTCTTCTGACCAATAACAAATGTTATTCTGATTAAACATACTGTCACTACTTATGTGGCACTCTGTCAGACTAAATGACAAACCTTAAAAAATTATTATTGTGGGGTTTTTTCTAAATACCAGTTACAAATGCAACTCTTCAAGAGTCACTGATTATAAATGGTGTGCATAATTTTGGTTTTATAAGGGGTATATTTCTGTTTCTTTACAAATATTTTGTACCCGTGTTTTTGACACCCTAATTTCTGCCTCTAATTGCCTGGATATATGTCTTTGGGTTTGCTCGACTAATGGTAAAACAGATGTGACATTACTATTGCGATTTTCTTTTTTCGTAGGTCTTCGACTGGAGTTATTCGAATGATCCGTAAGATAATAAACTGTTTTATAATATAAATTTATATTTAAAATATTATATACACTAACTAATCAATAATAATATACCGCGTACCAGTACAAATATACTTCTGCTACTTGATAGGCATTCATAAAATATTCCATGCTCTACATTTTCAAATTTGGGGTTAACCATTTTGAAGTATTTTAATTTTATTATTCACGCATTTGCAAAGTAATGTCTAAACGTTAGTGTTTGACAGTTGTATAATCATTTGTTTTCAGTTTTTATTTTACATGGCCGCCTTGCCTATGATCTGTCGTACCATTACACATAATCCTTTTCTGGAATAATTTAAAACATATAACTTTTAATTTATGAAAATAAGTATATAGTATACAAAATTCAGAAAATAAATCTTGGTATTTACAGCGCTTTTCAAAATTCTTCAGTTATAGGATATAGCTCAAAAACTAAAAGTGTTAAATAAAATCTGTTTTACATTTCGAATTTACTGAAAAGTAGAACAGAGTCATGAAAACTCATCTCTCTAGCTTTAGTAGTAACTGAGATACCTTAGAAGTACATCTAAAATGAACTTACTGTTTATCAAATAATTTGTAAAAATGTTCCCAACGCGGAACGGTTCTGGTTATAAACAATAATCATCATCAAACTATACTGCCACCAAGCTTTACTATGACTATATAGCCAGTAGTTGAGACGGATGATATAATGAAAATTCTTCGCATAGTATTTCAGACACACGCTAAAATTGCCGAAAAGGACTATAATATACTCACCTTGAAGTCGAAACCCGTCATAAAATTATCATGAAAATAAAAAAACGCTTTATAAAAATGCTGTATACACTAAAATAGCAACTGTATGCGGTATTTTATTTTTAAATGTACTGTCAATACTATAACTAGCTACAATTATAATTTTATAAAAGTCTGACAAACCCTGATCAGCGTTGAAACTAAAAGACTTAAAAATAATAATAATGCAACCTTTTAATGTCTGAGTCTCGTTAACTAATCTTCTAGGTAAGCGTGTATCAGGGAGGGTTTAAAATCATATTACATCTGTTCTTTCTCCTGTTGAACTTTTCCAATAACCTCAAAAGGTAATATGTATTGGCGCATTTAGTAATAAACTGCATAATCTAATATGAAAACCCTAATCGTCAGTTACATTTTTGTCCTGACTTGACCTTGGCCTAAAGAAACTACACTAAGTCAATTAAACATCAGTTAAATGATAAAATTGCTAAGGGGAGAGTAATTTGATGTTGGAAATATAAAAATAATATGCCCTTTATAATGGATAGAAGACCTATCAATCAATCTTTAAACTGAAAAACCCCAATTGCAGTAATACTATCAACCTTTATATCAGAATTGTTGAGGAATTAGGCTCCAGGTTACTGAATTTTGCACCCATCTTGGCATATGACTGTGACGATTGTAATATCCTAAAACTTGGTTGGCCGTTTCGATATACTAAGCTCTGATACTATTTTCCTAATAATTTTTTGTTTATAGAAAGATTGCAATTATGATATTCTTAATTTTATTAGAGATGGTATGTTACTAGCTGTCCACAGTAAGTATAAATTGTAAGAAACCGAAAATGATACAATTAATTTTGCCGCATAGATAACACTATTCGCAACATAAAATTACATTTTTCAAACTAAGAGCGCCGCGCGCACTGTCCTCTTAAATTTCTATTAACGGTACCTACTCTTCCCTGTATGATAAGACTTTAAAAGAGCGAACGCGATGTTAAGGCACGTCGATTCCTAGACCCAAATAACCTTCCGTAATCAGGTAAAACCGCAAACAGAACCTTAAATCCTATCCGCTCTTTTATCTTCTGGCGTCTGCAAAGATCCGTGATTTAATTCGTTTGCGATCGAGAAACAGAGCCATTTCTTTTCACTAACCAAAGACCACTTCAAAGGCTGATTCGATTTCGGCATGGTGGCAAAATATTACTAACCGCTGTGTATATACCTGAAACAAAACCGACGCATTAAAACCCTGAAACACCATCCTTACCTGCAACCTCCCAAAGTGGCCGATTACTTCGTAAAGGGGTCCGATACTAAACCCGTTCTTGTCCTAACCGAAATAAACCAACAAACCTGACTAAAGTATGGTCGATCACTCCGTAAGATCCTTATACATAATCCGCCTTGCTTATAGGCGACGTCAACCACCGAGAAGCATTAACCGGCACGACCCCGACACACCATCTTCGTATTAAAACGGTGGAAGCCCCTTTTAGGGTAGCTGAGAATTCGGTAACACCTAAAAGGAGTTGCATTCTTAACCGCTGGCTAGAACAATCCAACGTAACTACTACCAGGCGAAAGCCACATGGGGGCACTAAAATCGTTAACACACCAGGCTCCGCCACATTAATAAGACCTCGTGTACCGACACGCAGAAAGCCGCAAATAAACACTGTCTAAGGGCGAATCTTGCCGGATCGAAGATTAACCTAAAACAGCAATTGTGGTTTTACACCACACACACCGATAATTACACCCCTTTACCTGTTTCAGAAACTACACAGATACCACCACCACCGCTCCTATAATCACCAAACTGTTATGTTTCGTTACAACACGTTCCGACACCCGAAATTGACAGCGAGGCCAGTGTCTCCACTACCGCCACTTTCAACCGAAGAACGCGGTAATTTTAAATTCATTAACCTACGTAAATATTCTCATCCACTGTAAAATAATCGTCCCGAAACATTCTAAATAATTCAATATACCGATAAACGAACCCTGGGTTATTTAATTCTCGCTGGAAGCTACCCAAAGGTAAATATAAATTTATTTTGTTCCGCCCATTCGAATCGTTCTGCAACCAGCTAGGGGCCTGAAGGGGTAGAGGTTAAAAATTAACTATAGTATGATTTAACTCGTGTGTATTTTAATGTTCCGTCTGTTGACATATTCGGCATTCAATTATCATTGTCTAATAATGAGTCAGTCAGTATATTTGTCTTATATATTCCTCCATCTTTGCCTCTTTCTGAATTTGAATTATTGATTGACATTTTTAGTGACTTGAAAATCAACAGCAAAATTTTTATTGTCGGGATTTTAATGTTCCCATGCTCCCAAGGTAAATAATAGTTTCTGTAAAATACTAGATAAGTTCAAAAGTTTTAACTCTTGGATCAATTTAATTATGTCAGTAATGTTGATGGTCGTTGTCTCGACCTGGTGTTTGCAAATTCTAATATCTTCCTGTAGTGTTTCCTCGAGGCTGATCCTCCTTGTTACAGAAGATCGGTATCACCTAACACTTTTATTACAGTTTAACGCTTTCTTTAAATTTAAGCATTTTTCTATTAATCATAATTCTAATTCTTTTAATTATAAGAAGGCGAACTATCCGTTGTTGTATCAACTGCTTTTAACTGTTGATTGGTCTAGCTTAAATGACGTTAATGATGTTGATAATGCCTGCTCTCTATTTTACAAAAGCTTAATGAAGTTTTGGAGATATCAGTACCTAAACTTAAACCCAAATCTACTCGTTATCACTATCCATCTTGGTATTCTTCGGAAATAATACGATCTTTACACCGCAAATATTCACTGCTGAGGAAATATAAAATCAATGTCCCAATATCATCTCACCCTCTATAAGACTCAGCGTGTACTGACAAAGAAACTTATAACTGTCGCACATAATAATTTTATTAATGATACTGAAAATTGCACTATTTCAATGACTAACTGTCTTCGCCACAGACTGAATATTTTATAAGCGTTAATAATGTGCCCGATCCTGCTTGCTCCGCCTCTTAACTCTATCAATTACTCATTTTTGAATAATGTTACTTCAATCTCTGAGAAAGAGATTTTTACTCGCCTCTAAAGTCCTTCTAAAATTAAATTACTGCAGGCCCTGGATTACTTTATCAATAAATTTATTAATAACTCAAAATTTCCTACCACCTGGAAAAGATCGTGTGTCATTCCTGTGTTCAAAAAGCGATGCCTGATATAAAAATTATAGACCTATATGTCTAATAAATAATTTCTGGGGGCAAAGGTGTGTTTGAAGGCGGGTGTATGCCCCTTTAGCAAACAATAAAGTCCAAACATGGATTTATGGAAGGTCGATCCACTATTCACTAATCTCGCTGTTTTCAAACAATCTATAGCTGAAATTATCGATGCTAGAGGTCAGGTTGATGTAATTTACACCGACTTTTGTAAAGCCTTTGACTGGCGTATAGATCCTTTTATATTAGCTAACAAACTTTACTTATTTGACTTCGATCAGTCTCTCTAATCACTCTACTCCTATCTATCCTAATTAATCGTGAACAGTTTGTGAGGTATGGTAACTCAACATCTAAAATATTTATAGCTTCCTCTGGTGTACCTCAAGGATCTATTTTGGGCCCTTTGCTCTTTTATTATTTATTAACGATCTTCCTTCTTCTACCAATGCTATGAAGCTGCTACTTGCTGACGATTTTAAATTTTATCTTGAGATTCGCTCTCCACATGATTGTCAACTTCTTCAAGAATGCCTTAATAGTTTGATTGTATGGTGTTCCTCCAATAAACTATTTTTGAATTTAGAGAAATGTTCTGTGCTTTCTTTCACTAAAACCATACTGTTATTACTTATGACTACAATGTTGACGGTGTGCTGTTACAAAGAACAAATTCTATTAAGGATCTTGGAGTCACCTTCAATTTTAAACTCAATTTCACGCAACATATTATAAATATTATCAATAGTGCACTTAGGACCTATGGGTTTATTTTTAGAAATTGTCGTGGATTTTGTAGTGGATCTTTAATTATTTTGTACAATTCTTTAGTAAGATCTGTCTTGGAGTACGGGTCATTAATATGAGTAAAATGTCTGTGTTATGACATCTCAGGTAAACATTGACACGTATGAATAGTATAAACTAAGAAAAATGTCAACATTAATATGGTATCTACTTTATGAGTGTCAAAGATCTGATTTGGAGGCAGTTTAAAGAAAATTTTTAAAATATTTATTTCTTGTCGAAGATGGAGTTTACCCTCCGAGGAATTTTGAACATTCAGCGCTTTTAGAAAGGTTTAACTTAACCTCGTTAGAAACCCGGAGAATTTTATCAGCTATTAAATTCCTACATAATCTTCTCCACAATAGAATTGACTGCCTATGGCTGCTGTCCAGGATCAAATTTTTAGTTTCTAGGTTAAACACGCGACAGAAAACTACTTTTTACGTGCGGAAGATTCGATCAAATGTACTTAGTCAATTCACCCATATCAGTGATGTGTACTGCCTTTAATGAGATAGCGAGATTGGTTGATATAAATGCAGACAACTTTAATTTTATTAATAATGCAATTTTAAATGTTTAGTTTATTAGAGAATTACTATTTTTATTCTATTGCTTATTTTTTATTCTTTTTATCTTAATTAATTACTTTCTTTGTATGATAATACGAAGTAACAAACGATGTTTTCGATATCTAGTGTCGACCCGTTAAAGCGTTCACGTACGTAAATGTAAGCAACTCTTGCGTACTTTAATGTAGGCAATTCGAAATTTTATACTTGCCAACCGTTATGTTGGCTATAATTATTGAAGAACGACTATGTAACTGCTTTACATACCTGTCGGCAAAGTTGCTTACATATATAAATAATAGATATATTTAAACATTATTATAATATTTTCCTGTAATTGAGGTAAGCCTGTTGGAAACAAGTATTATTATTTATTATTATTATTATTATTATTATTATTATTAACATTTTTATTGTTTAGTACAATGTTCTCTTTAGTACATCAGACTCTAAAACTTGGAAGTATTACACAACAAGATAAGATTCTTTCCAAATATATTCAAAATGTAGCTAAATTTAAAGCTAACATTGCTTTATTTAAATTTTCTTACTTCAATATGTTTCTAAATCGAATAAACGAGTTGCATGTTTTTAATGCTTATAATTCGTAATGCATTGCTGTAAATGCGTTTGTATTTGTTACTTTATCATAGGTCTAAGACTTTACACTTATAATTAAGTTTGTAATGAGTTTCCATAATAGCCCAGCAACATCCATTAGAGACCCACTTTATTTTCGTATAAACTTCCGCATATTTTATTAGGTTACATAAATATAATTTAGTAGTTCTGTTGTTCAATAAACCGCATTAATGCATGTTAATGAAATTGTTTTCTTGTTTTAAAAGAGCAATAGTAACAAATGCGGGACTGACCTTGCTATACAATTCACATGAATATGGAAATAGTTAATATTAAAATATTAACTCGTGTCACAATAGTAATTGCGATGTCAATCGTAAATTCACATTTCTATTATGAATAAGAAATGTAAATAAGCATACTATATTTGATAAAATAGTTATTTTCATAATTTAGCAAAGAAATTTAATGATACCGTTCGAGGAAAATTCCAATGAACACAAATGGCCACTTTCCGTGAGATGTGTACATTATTTCTTTCCACGACCATAACTTTAATGAAAGGAAAGACTTAATTTTAATGTAAAAATTAAAGTAAATACGAAATGAATGTTAACAAAAAATTATTGATGGTAAAGGTGTTCTTATTTTATTAATTAGGAAAACAAGAAAGTGCTAATAACATATTTAATCGTTTGAAAGCAGAAAGTATTCGTTTACTTATTGTTGATAAAATTAATTATTTAGTATTGTTAGAACAGTAATGATTTACTACTTTTAATGTAATATTGGTGACTTAATAAGACTGTTCAAATATTTTCAAGTTTTAAAAATGACCACCAGAGAGCGTAACTGCCATCTTAAATTTTTAAATTGCATTTTCTATAAATTTCGCATAATAAACAAAAATTTTTTTCACATTTGTAAAGAGAACCAGTTTATCTATCATTTTCGTAAAAACAAAAGTTCAGTTATTTCAAAAACAAAGATGGCGGGGGTGTTCAATTGTTTTTGCAATAACCTGCTTTAACTCTTAACTTTAACAAATTTGGTATCGTTGAAAAGAGCATTCTTTAAGCAATAAGAATCAAAATATAGTTAATTTAGTTGTACCTTCTCCGCCAGGGGCTAGTTTTGACACCATAACTCAAATTAAAAAAAAATCAAATGGAATGATATGACTTTTTCTTTATGATAAAGTAGCCAAATAACATCCAAATAGGCCAGTGAAAACCATTTTTCAAAATCTCGTTCCTAACCTCAAATATTGGGAAAATGAGAATAATGGATGTTTGAAGATCGAGGACCGCGCGGTAAATTTTCTAAAACTATTAAAAATTTAGCACAAAATGAATAAGATGTTAAAGAGACAATTGTGAGTCTAAATAGAATTCATTTAGGTATTATTTAAAAAAAATATATCATCAGAACATTCATGTTGCTCAAAGGGACTAAACGCATTTTGAACTTATTGTCACTTTAATATTACTCTCTTAACCTTTAATTTAAAAAGTAAGCCTAAAACCTAAATAGGTATACTATATCCGAATTCGAATATGTTAGACCATCTATTTTGGAACCATTTACAAAGATTCTTTGTAAAATTTGATGCCCCAAATCTAGTACTTTGCGTAAAGTTTTAAGCTGTTTTTTTTGCAATATGGTGTGTGGTCTTGGAAAAAGAAAGATAGGTAGGTAGTTCAGTTCATCTTTGCCAAAAAATATAATATATTTGAAAATTAAAAGTATAAGGTATAACTTTTTAATCGCAATTGAAAAACAAGGTAAGTCTTGGCTTGGTTTTAAAGTAAAGTATAACACCCTACACTTTAGGCCTTGGAAAATTAAACAAATGGAACACGATGCATTATAAAATGACAGTCGTAATTTTGTAAATTATTTTGTTGTGTTTACATTCAGAAAGTGCAGTTTTTTGAATTTGTAATCTTTTTAAAATGCCGATTTCTAACCAAGAAGCATTTAATATGCTGGCGATCTATTTTGAATTTTTTCAAAATGGATTATCGATGCTCACCTTCTATTGCGCTATCTGAATCGATTGTGATACCATCCCCGAGTGTTTTGTGCGTTTAGCCCAGCGCCTGTTAACAACGGGTAGCATCCGTAGACCTGTCATGAATCGTAGAAAATGACATCAAAATATATGGTCTAACATATTCGAATTCGAATATAGTATACCTATTTAGGTTTTTAGGCTTACTTCTTTTTAAAATTAAAGGTTTATAATTACGGGAGTAATATTAAAGTGACAATAAGTTCAAAATGCGTTTAGTCCCTTTGGAGCAACATGAATGTTCTGATAATATATATTTTTTTAAATAATACTTAAATAAATTCCTATTTCTCTTTAACATCTTATTCATTTTGTGCCAAATTTTTAATATTTTTAGAAAATTTACCGCGCGGTCCTCGATCTTCAAACATCCATTATTCTCATTTTCCCAATATTTGAGGTTAGGAACGAGATTTTGAAAAATGATTTTCTACTGGCCTATTTGGATGTTATTATTTGGCTACTTTATTGTAAAGAAAATGTCATATCATTCCATTTGATTTTTTAACTTTTTTAAATTTTGGTCATGTGTGTCAAAACTGGCCCCTGGCGGAGAAGGATTCAACTAAAACTATGTTTTTGTTGATTCTATTGTTGTAAGGAGTGCCTCTTTTAAAGAGTTACCAAATTTGTTAAAATCAGTCAAACCGTGAAGAAGTTAAAGCAGGTTATTGCAAAAACAATTGAACACCCCCTGCCATCTTTTTTTTGAAATAACTATACTTTTGTTTTTTACGAAAATGATAGATAAACTGGTTCTCTTTACAAATGTGAAAAAAATTTTTGGGTTTATGCGAAATTTATAGAAATGTAATTTAAAAATTTAAGATGGCAGATTACGCCCTCTGGTGGTCATTTTAAAAACTTGAAAATATTTTCCTGCGATTCTTCATGGCCGATTTACCTAATTTTTTTACACCAAAGTCATACGACGAACGGTTTCCGAGATATGGCCGAGGAACAGTCTTATTGGGTCACCAGTACATGTGGGTCCGTTATTTAGGTATTTAGTATTAAGCTAATGTTAACCCAAGATTCTTCCTCTTGTACGTCCGCTTCCACTTCGTTACTAGAATCTGATTTTGGTTGTTGGTCCGGTTTACTTTCTACTGATGGTAAAATTGTATTCGCGATTTGCATTTTATTTTGTAACGATTTGTTTATATAACGTTCTGCCACTGTGGTGGACTTCCATCCTCCGTGACCCTCAAGAGTAGAGATATATCTCCACCATCGTCAACAAGAACGTGGTCGAAGACCGTCAGAAGCAAAGCCCATTGTTTAATTTTGGATACCTATTTGTCGTGGAACAAAACCAAATTTATTTACTCCTATTGGTTGTGTCGTGCATTTTTCTTTTTCATAATTTAAAATGAAACGTCGTTCACTTAGATTTGCCGGTCTAAGTGCCGCATATTTTTTATAATATTCATAAAACTTTTCAGTAATAAGAAAAGAAAGTGTGGTTCTGTTTCCGTATATTTTATATACGAACTAGGACATCTTAAAAGACAAAAGTTTCTTGTTTTCATTTAAGTAATAGAGAAAAAAGTAGAAAACTTAATGTTATCTTTAATAATACAAAGTTAAACCATAATTTTAACCCAGTTTATCTAGGAGTAACTTTAGATACGTTTTTAATTTACAAAGATCATTTAGAAAAGTCAAACAAAAATGAAAACAAGAAATAATGTCATTCAAAAATTAGCTGGAACAACTTGGGGAGCAGATGCAAAGACACTTCGTACAGCTGCATTGGCATTAGTTTATTCTACAGCAGAATATTGTGCTCCTGTCTGGTTGAATAGTTATCATACAAAAAATAGATGCCCAGTTGAATTGCACTATGCGTATAATTAGTGGAACCATTAAATCTACTCTTCTCGATTGGCTTCCTGTTCTTTGTAATATTACTCCATCGAACATTCGACGAAAAGCTGCGTTAAAACGAGAATGGGATAAATGCCAACTTAACAAAAGTTACCAATTTGGAATGACATTGACAACCCTCCTGCTAAAAGACTTAAATCTCGAAGTCCTATATGGTTGCAAGACTACTTAAGTACGGCTTTTTCTGAAGTTGAAGAGTGGTCTGGAGTTTTTCAATAAACATCTCATTGATGATCCAACAATAGAAGTCCAGGCTTTGATGAAAAAGAAAAATTTGGTCAAAAGTAAATCGCATAAGAACAGGCCATTCAAAATGCAACTCTATGTTGTTTAAATGGGGTGCGATTTCTAAACCAAATTGTGACTGTGTAAACGAACTAGAGACCGTTACACATATTGTAGAGGATTGTCAATTAACGAAGTTTAAAGGAGGGTTTCCAAACATTTGATATTTCTTGAACCTACTATTTTTTTTCGTCGTGACTGGCACTTGGACCGGTCCATTATATGTCGTCATGCAATGGCTGTGCTGTTATATTTTATGTTATTTACCTTCTATAATGTTTACACACTTAATTAATATTATTACATGTGAATACTAGGGTGGGTAAGGGTTGGCATGTTTAGGTTTTAGTGGTTTTCTAAAACCTTGAAGTAAATGCTTTGCCAAGACGAACCAATCCACTATTGCACACGGTTTCGTCACCACACTATACAGGTTTATACTGATCTTCTGGGGCACCATACATAACACTTACATCACAATACAATATTTGTATAATGTACCATACGAATAAATAAGTAAAGAACATCTGACATCAGATCTTCTATATCAACTACTTTTTTTTTTATTTATGTTAATTCTTGTTTACGGCGTGATAAAAAGGCTACTTAAATTATTAACAAAAATAAAACACTTATATTTTGATACAATATATTATCTTTTATTTACTTTTGTAAATAGATACTTCTTATCTCAGTGCCGAAACTGATTAATTTCTGTTGAATTGTGAGTTTTAGATTTTTCGGTTAGAGAGTTATAGGAAATTATTAATATTACACAATATTACACAACTTGAAAACATCTCATTGACCATCGCGCCAAAATTCAAGGCAAAACAAGGGCGTGGTAGTCTTAAAAAAAACTTTAAGAATATAACAAGCAGAAATAACACAAAAAAAAAAATAAAACCAAATGTGCAATTCACCAGTGAAAACAAAAATTTATATTTTTAGGATGGTCTGCGACTGAAAATTGTAAATCTAGTTTCTGTGCAAAATTTCATAACATAATGTACCCATAAAGAATTAGGCATAATTTTTTTAAATTTCTAAAATACGCTAAAAGCACATTTTCCGAATTGATTTCACTTGATATTCTCCAATTCGTAAACTGTGATTATTGTATTTAGTGCCTTTTCTTGGATTTTTCTGACAAAAATTAAGGGATGTATTCTCAGCGGCTTCTACAATGTTTGGTGACGTGCATTTAACGGACGAATCACTTACATCTTTGATTATATCAATTTTTTAACACTAATTATTACAACAAAACAATTTATTCAGATTAAGGTCTGGTCTTTTCAAATCCAGTTAATTTTATCTGTCGATTAATCACCTTGGAAACGCGACTACTGTGTTTCATAACAGTTAACCGACTGATAAATTTAACTGGAGATGAAAAACCAGACCTTCCTATAAAAAAACTGTTAACAATTTGACGGTAAGCAGTAACAAGTCAAAATAATTGCAAAATAAAAACCGTGTAAATGTTTCAAATCTAGACATCCCGTAAGATGACCTGATTGGTAAAATAATGAAAAGCGAATAAGTGTACTTAGTTTTTATAGCATTTATAAATTTAAAATCACAATTTGTATATCAGGATTTACATTTATTATTTAATAATTGAATTATCCTAATGAAATGCTCAAATAAAAAGCGAAATATGGTGATTAACACGAGCCGCCAATGTTTATGCTTATGACATTCCCATTTTCGAACTGTCATTGTCAAAACGAAACGTAAAGCATGTAGCAAAGCAAAAGCGCCGTAGGTACAAAGATTCAACTCCTTATTGTCCCGCTTGAAGATAAAATAATATATATATATATATATATATATATATATATATAATTCAGAGTAAAAGGTCTTTTGTGCTTCAGCCAGTTGCCAGCCTTGACTGGCGTCTTGTCCGTCAATCCTCTGGGCTCATCACAAAAGACCTACTTCTCTCATATAATCTACTATTTAACTTTATTGTAGAAAGTTAACAATTATGCCTTACTATTTTTGATCTTGATGTTCTGCCAAGTAGGTGGAATGCCCTCTTGGACCCTTTTTAATTGGAAGGTTTTTTTAAAAAGACAGGAAAACCAGTACTGGTTTAAAAAACTATTTTTGTGATTGTGATTTTATCTAAATAGGAACGATACATTTCTCTTGCACTTTAGGTACAAAATTTTTCAATAACTGGAAATAAATGTGTAAGTCAAGTACAAATTTTAATAAAGATCTATTTGGATTATTCGAATAATATCTTAATTTAAACTAACAATATGTTACAAGTAATGCAATTAAACCAATTATATTATAAGAGAGCTAATCGAGATTGCACACGAGATGACAGATTGTATGTTTAACTTTACATTTTACTATCCTGATCTAACAATCTAAGTAAATTAAGAGCTATACTCATATTTGCAATACTTTAGAAAATAAAACTACTAAGTACTAACCGGTTTTGATAAAATGAAACTAGAAATTAATTAATTGGCGGGCTTTTTGTATCAAGAGCCAAAATTACCCATCTAAAAATCTTGTTAGCTACACTTAACTAACAAATGATGTTTTACAACTGATTTTCGTTGCAGTTTTTTAGCTGCTGAGCGTTACATGCTGTAACGTAGCTTCAATTTACCGCAAAAAAAATATTTCAGGGACTTCGCGGGGTTCTAAGAAATTGATCTTTGTTTGGATGCTTATTAAAAAAAAGGAAGAGGGCGCTAGAAAATTCTTTTAAGGAGGGAACTTTTTAAAACCTTTTATCCAAAAATATAAAATCATTCCAATGAAAAACATATATATATATATACATATATATATATATATACATATATATATATATATTACATATATATTTATATATATACATATATATATATATACATATATATATATATATATATATATATATACGAGGATGTATTGATATCTAGTTAGCCTAGACCAGTTCCTTGCATAAACAAAATATTGCGTTACCATAGCAACGAACAATAACTTATTAGAAGTGTCAGTGTAAAGTTTGACGTCAAAAAGTAAACCAGAGTCACGCAATAAATTAAATGAAAAAGATGTCCACCGAAATTGTGAAAATCGAAAAATTGGAGTATCGAGCCATCATCAAGTACCTGTATTTAAAAGGGTTAAGAGGTAAGCAGATTTACGAAGATATGCTTAATACCCTTGGTGATCAATGTCCTTCGTATGCGACCGTCAAAATTGGAATGCAAGCTTCAAAAGAGGTAAATTTTCCATTGAAGATGATGACCGATCGGGAAGGCCAGTTTCTGTGTCAGTCCCCGAAAATATCGATGCAGTTCATGACATGATTTTATCAGACCGTCGAATTGGGCTAAAACGGATATCTGAAGCACTGAATATTTCATACGAACGCGTTCATCATATGGTTCACGTCAATTTGGACATGAGAAAATTGCTGCAAAATGGATCCCCAAATGTTTGAATGTTGACCAAAAGCGTGCAAGGGTAGAAGCATCGCGTTCGATCTGTGCTCGATTTGAAAACGATGTAGACTTCTTAAACCGAATTGTTACTATGGATGAGACTTGGGTACATTTCTACGATCCAGAAACAAAGCAACAATCGATGGAATGGCGACACTCTGGTTCTCCAAGACCTAAGAGTTTCGTGTCCAAAATCTGCTGGAAAAGTTCTTGCTTCAGTTTTTGGGATTGCCATGGAGTAATCATGATTGATTTTTGGATAAGGGTAGAACAATAACTGGAGATTACTATTCGACATTACTGACCACTCTACGGAAAAATATTAAAGAGAAAAGACGCGGAAAGCTATCCAAAGGTGTTTTGTTTTTGCAGGACAACGCCCCTGCACACAAAATTCCTCATTTGAATTACTAGAACACCCCCCTTATTCACCCGATTTGGCTCCGTCCGACTATCACCTCTTTCCTCAACTGAAAAAAGTTTAAAAGGTCGTACATTTTCTTCCAACAAGGAGGTAATAGAAGCTGTGGAGGTCTGGTTTGCAGAGCAAGAAGAAAATTTTTTTGAAAGGTCTAGAGACGTTGCAGGTTCGCTGTAATAAATGTATCCAATTAAGAGGAGAATATGTTGAGTAATAAAATATTTTGACATTGAAATTTTGTTTGGTTCTATAGTAGGCTAAGAATTTTTCAATATATCCTCGTATATATAATTCCAAAAAGTGCAACAAATCACTGACACATAAAAATACTTCAAAAATTAAACGTAGCTTAAAACTAAACATAAAGCATAACCAAAATTCTTAGTTTATGAACTAATTACAGAATTTATACAAAACAAATTTCTGATACAAACTTAAATCTTTCTAACTTATCTAATTAAGGCGATATAGAAAAATGCTATTCTCTCAAAAAAAAATAAACACAAAAGTGACGGAATATCTTTAACGATATTTATTTACTCATCGAATGAAAGCAGAAGAGGCAACCAAAACAAAAAATCGAACAGATTGTTTAAATCGACGAAGATTTCAAGGATAAATCTATCAAAATGTAATTAAATGTCCTATAAGACATCAATGACAAGGTAGCATAGGTAACAATAGCTTAAATACCCGAAAACAAAGAGAGTCTGTGTAGAACTACCACAAAAGGATAAAAAAGCATAATAAAACTAATTAACCCTAAAGCATTAGAATCCAAAGTAAAGAATGAACCATGAAAGTCCCATATAAATTATGTAACGTAACTTACAGTTGTAAACATCGCTCATAGATAAGGGTGGTCTTGCAGATTTGATAGATTCCAGAAGGTGATCGACCATAAATAAAAATTTTTCTTCTTCCGCCTCGTACAGGTAGCCAATGGATTAAAGATGTGAATTAAGATATTAATAGATTAACATCCATACTCCATATTTATTGCTTACGCCGATTAAAAGGTTGTCTAGTATTTAGCTGGTGATTTGATAGCAGACATTTTCCATGTTTAATGATTCTCAACAAATTCGTTTCTTTATTGATAAAATATTTTTAATTTGCTCTAACTCAAATTCCTAAAACTTTGTAATTACAAAAAGATAATAGAATATAAGAAAACATACCATTTTCGTAGCGAATGGGAAATAAAGCACAATCTTATTTAATTTTACTTTGACAAAAGTATACGAAAAATGGTTTATGAACGCATAATTGGAATAAATGTTATCAATAAAGCGACGTAATAGGTGCTTTCTGTTCCGTCTTGGATGCTTAAACATACTTTACAATGTCGGACGTAGTTTGCAATATCCGTTTTCATTTTTGGCCAGTAGTAGCTGTTAGCAATGTGGTGGTAAGTTTTGAGAATCCCAAAATGACCTGCAAGAGGTTCATCGTGGTTTTGCTTCATGATCTCTTTACGATGATTTTTAGGCACTACCATTTTCCAATCTACGGTATTACCAGTGAGCTCAGGATAATTACCTTTATCTAACTTAAATAATCGTTTTCCTTCTACTCGCCATAAAGGAAATTTGAGCGGTTCTGCTTCCACTGATGCAATCATTTTTTTAAACCAAGTATCCGTGGTATCTTCTATCTGTATTATTTCCACCATTGGCACGGTTCTTGACAACATATCAGGTAATACATTATCTTTCTCCTTATGATGCTGTACGTCGAAATCGTATTGTTGTAGTTCAACGCTCCATCGAGCTAATTGACCAGACGGATCTTTCAATTGATTAAGCCATTTTAAGCTGTAATGGTCGGTGATAACCGTGAAGTGACTTCCCTCGATGTACGGACGAAACTTCTCTACTGCAAACAATACCGCTAAACACTCCTTTTCAGTCGTGCTAAAATTACACTCAGTCTTACTTAACGATCGACTAATATAAGCAACTGCATGTTCACCATCATCATGTTCTTCGGTCAGTACGGCTCCAATCCCACTCAAGTCTGTTTGGACGTGGAACTCTTCGTTAAAATCAGGACATCGAAGAGCTGGAGCTGATATTAAATGTTCTTTGATAACAGTAAAAGCTTTGTTACACTCTTTCGTCCAAGAAAACTTTCGGTTTTTCTTTAAGAGATTAGTTATGGGTGCAACTACTGAAGCAAAATTTGGTACAAATCTTCGATACCAGGATGCCATTCCGAGTATTCTTCTCACTTTTTTAACAGTTTTTGGTGGTGGAATATTGACAATGGCTGAAACTTTATCTGGATCAACTCGAAGACCAAAAGTTATCTACTATGTAACCTAAATATTTTAGTTCTGCTCGTTGACATTTAGATCGACTCACAGTAAGATCCGCTTTTCTTAACCTATCCAGAACTTCTCAATACTTCCAGATGTTTTTCGAAATTGGGAGTGACAATAACGATATCGTCAAAGTACACAAAGACGTATGGATCTAAATCAATTCCTATGACTCGATCAATAAATCTTTGCCAGGTTGTGGGACTATTGTGTAGCCCAAATGGCATACGTTTAAACTGGAAAAGACCTCTAGTGGGTACTGTGAAAGCAGTTATTGGGCGCTACTTTTGTTCCATAGGTACATGCCAATATGCACTTTTAATATCTAATGAGCTGAGATATTTAGCATCACGCAGCTTGTCAAGGGTGGCAGACACATACGGTAGAGGATAAGCATCTCTTTCCATAACACTATTAACTTTGCGATAATCCACGCAAAATCTATATGAACCGTCCTGTTTCTTCACCATAACTATAGGCGAACTCCAGGGCGAAGAAGATGGTTCTATAACATCTAAACGCAACATTTTGTCTAGCTCTGCATTGACATGTTTTTGAAGAGTAGGTGAAATTGGGTAGTACCTTTGCTTTATAGGCTCAGCGTTCGTTCGAATTAAATGTTCTACCAAAGGAGTACATCCAATATGCGTATCCTCAGGTATCATTTCTTTAACTAAAGGATCCAATTTTAATTTTTGTTCGGTGTTTAATTTAAAATCTTCTACAACTGTATTTATTTCTGGTGTAGTATTAAATGACCATTCACCATGATGTAGGTCGGGAATTATTTGCATTTTTTACCTCAAAAGTCAAAACCTAAAATGAGTGTTTGTGGTAAAGATGGCACAACGAGAACGTTTAAAATCTTAATCCTATTTCGTAACCTAAATGGAACACATATTGAGCCGAGGACCTTACACTTTTCTCCGTTAGCAACACTACAAAAAGGAACGTCAGTCAAATTAAGCGAGAATCCCAAACGTAACAACAATTCATATCCAAACTGACCAACGATAGTTCTGCTTGCTCCAGAATCTAACAGTCCCTTAATAGGATGTCCTAACACCATCACTGAGGTATGGTCTCTCGTCTCCAATCACATTTGCTAAAATATATTCTAACTTACCCATAGTATGAAAATCAAGGAGATTAAACTTCTTCGACTCGGTGACTCGACATTTAGTACACGTTCGAACAGTCACATCTAGACTCACACCTAAAGCATTTAATTTTTCGCGGCTCTGACAGTCGACGCGTTTGTGCCCCGTTTTCCTACAATTATAACAAGTAATATGTAAAAAGTTGATAGGACACGTGGATTGATTTGTTTCCACAAACGCTAAATCTGGTTCTAGCAATTTATGATGACGACGCGAAGGAGGAGGTGGAAAATTTTCCATGTATGAGCGACGGGTTTCTAGCTTTCGACCGTATTGAAGCAGCTCTTTTTTTGAATTAACGTCTACCATTGTCAAATGATCTTTGAAAGAATGGACTGATATTACGCATCAAAATGCAAAGTTGTTAGGCTCCTGACATCTTGATAGACATCCGATTGAACATAGCATCCATTACTGCTAAATAAATACCCATACTCTCAGTTGATCCTTGAGCTCTGTTCTTAATTTCTTCCAATAAGTGTTCATCATAGTCAACCGGTTGGAATTGATCCTTGAGCAATTTCACCAAAGAAAACTCAGTCTGCTGCTCGTCGACGATTCGCGCGATACCATACTAATGCTTTTCCACTAAATAAGTCTAACTTGATTTAAATAATTCTTCTAATGACATTACGTGCAACACGTAGTTCCTCAACTTGTTCAAAAAATGCACTCGGGGACGTACCTTCTTCACCTGAAAATTTTAAACCCCATTTATATACAGGAACCGATTTACTCCTTGACTGTGATGGAATAGACAACTTTGTAGATTTGAAAATTTCGGTAGAATCACATTCATCAGGATCGGATGAGATATCTTCAGTTTTATTGACAACAAGAGGTCTTGAATCGTCTCGTGAACTCCGATTATGCCGGCGTATGGTAGATTCAAATCTTGATCGAATATCCATAACATCAACAAACTTCTCATCTCTTTGATAGTTTTTCTTCTTCCAGATCCTGGTTTACATTTTCTAGACGAGATTAAATTAACGTGATTAAGAGTAGCTATTCTTTTTAAAATTGTTTGTTGAACAATTCCATCGAAGCTATTTAAAGAATTTTTCCAACTTTTGTGAATTGTCTGCAATTTGTTTTTATATCAACTCAAAAAAGTTATTGGATAATTGACCGTTGCGAGTTGCCCGTTCTTCTCTAAATTTAAAATACTACAAAGGTACGGCGCATTGTGTTAACGGTAACTTGTTGAAGCCTCTGCTCTCTAGCTCGTAACGCAATTCTTCTGCTAGTAAAGCGATTTATCTCCATTTACAAGAAACCAATAATAATTCTTTAACAAAGTGTAATTTTGTAATTGTACATTCAAGCACAAACAAATATTAAAGAAATAACGTTTTTCTTTGGCAAAACATAAAACAAATTAAATTAAAAAAAAATAACACGATCAGAAGGTTTTAAAAATTCTTATTATAAATTCATTAAGAAAATGTTCCTGTGTAGAAATTAAATTACATACTACACTCTACTATTAAACACACAATTAAAATAAGGAGTGTTACGTTTATGTCAAACTTTCTAACTTAACACAATTTTGAGTTAACCCTATTATTAAACGTCACTCAGTTTCTATATGTCAATTACTCTAAAATAATTAAATTAACAAATCTTCTGAATGGTTTGATTAGAAAAACTAATTTACAAACAAATAAATATGAAACATAATCAAACTTAATTATCGATGCCAATTAAAACTAAAACTCATAGTCAAATTATGAATTTTGATGTAAAACAAAAATACAAATACTTCGATTACGACTAACCTGTCACACCATGAGATTCCTACGTAGAACCACGTAGTAGTAGTTCAAATTTCGCAGAATAAAATAGTTTGTCGTAGAACTGGGGAATAGTCCAAATCAGTCGCAATACCAGTAGGAAAGGGAACATACAAGGACACTAACGAATGCAGAACAGCAGATCAATTTACGGAACACAAACCAAAGGCAATCTCCACACTAATTGAGTATGATTTTGGTACAAAATTCTATCATATCGTCGTAACAAAAATCTAACAGTTATATTCAACAAATCCTTTTAGATTTCCAATAAGTATTGAAAGAACCAGAATAAACCCTTTTCTTTAAATTATATGCTACGTAAATAGGTACTCTAACTATATCAACTCTCCGTCAAAATCTTTCTTCTTTTTACATTCGTTTATTTATTTTCTAAAAAAAAACTCATTTTTTTTAGTATTCACCCCGGTAACAGAGAAAAATAAAAATCAAGACTTCTATTTTTTTGAATTAAAATTCATAATGTTGGCCTGAAAAAACGAACGTTACATGCTTTAAGGCGTTTTATTTTAAAACGAGGAATTCCGGACACAATTTATTCTGATAACGCCAAAAGTTTCACACGTGCAGGTTTAGAGTTATAACAATTGTGTAAAGTAATGTTAAATGAAGAATTTCAAAATTTTGTTAGTTCTTGTGATATTAAATGGCCATTTATAATTGAACGTGCCGCATGGTTGGGAGGTTTTGTGGGATCAAATAGTAAAACTGTGAAAGATGATCTAAAACTGTCTCTTCGTAAGAAATCTTCGACTTATGATTACTTACAAACTGAACTTGCTATAGTAGAAGCTACAGTCAAAACCACTAACTTAGGTCGATAGTGATTCGGAAAATTTGTTAATATTATCATCATCACATTTTTTAATTGGCAGTAACGAATGTTGATTTAGCATAGATAGTAGTAACCTATCTGTAATATACACGACATTTTGAAAAAATGGAAAAACAGAAATAATTTAATGAAGTTTTGGAAGCAGTGTTCATGTGATTATCTGCAACAATTAAGACTTTTTCAAAGGCAAAGTCTAATTACTTCTAAATACTTTAATGTTGTAGATGTATGTTTTTTAGATCATCAAAACCTTCCACAACTGCTGTAAAAGAATAACAAACGTTTTTCACGGTCGGGATAAAAAAGTTCGAGCTGGTGAAATTATAACAAGTAACAAAACTCTTTTAAGAAGACCAATACAGCTCTTGTTTAGAAAATTAAAAATTAAGTTAGTACTCGTTTATTTATTTTAATTTGTTGTTGTTGTCAAAAGTTGTTTTAACGATAAAGTCACTGTATCTCAGTTATTAGTGAACGTGGAGGGATGCGATTTTGGCAAAACCGTGCTACTTGTTTATGAAAGGAAGATTGCATTTTCAAGCATCCTTTGTAAGTCGACGTATTAGAAAGATAAAACTGATCCTAATAGAACTTGTTGCGTAGAATTTAGTGATGTGCTTGAACTTTTTCTTAGAAATATCGTTTTTTGAGATATAATATTATAATTTTTTAAATGGGACACCCTACGTATTTTAATGTCATTAAGGTCTGGTCTTTTCACCTCAGTTAACTTTATCAGTCGGTTAACTACTATGGAAACACAGTTTTGAGCCAATCAAATCATTGGATAGTCGCGTTTCCAAGGTGATTAACGGACAGATAAAATTAACTGGAGGTGAAAAGACCAGACTAAGTTGCATATTTTTTTCTCTTTAAAACTATATATAATAGTTGATATTTTCTATTTTTAAATATGTCAAAACTTTTAAGCAATACATTAACATCCATTTTTTGTGGCTAAAAGGTTTTATTTCAAAATAAAGAACACCTTTTACACTTATGCACATTTTAATAAGAAGACAAAAAAATTAAATAAAATTACAGATTAAAAATATTGTTTGAAATGATTACCGTTTTCGAGTAAACAGAATTCACAAACTTTCGTAATGCCGTTTAAAGCATTTAAAATTACAATATTTCGTCCCTCTAAATCTTGGTAAGATAGACGGGTTGCGTTTCGCAGTTCTAGGAGGTCCTTATGTCGATTGGCATAAATCCTACTTTCTAAGTGGCCCCATACAAAGAGGTGTAAAATTGACAAGTCGGAGAATATCTTATGGGGCCACAAGTAGCTATCCAACGATTTGGAAAGGTATTATCAAGATAAATCCTAACAATTAACGCATTATGAGCAAGTGCTGCCGTTTTGTTGAAGTATTATGTTATTTCGGTTGGTCAATGGAACTTCCTCCAGAATTTCAAGCAGAATGTTTTCAAGAATTTGTAGGTACCGATTGGCGGTTAGACTACCCTCATAAATGAAATATTTAATTGTGGTTGATGAAACTAGTAACCCCAAATAAAAATCGCCCTTGTTTTTGATGTTCAAAAATAATATGATTGTTTTCTTGAGACCAATGTTGCGTATTGTGCCGATTGAAAATTCCTACTCTGCTTATAAAAGCTTCATCTGACCATATATGAGTTTTTCGACGCCCATATTCTCTTCAATTTTTCTGCAAGAAGTTTGCGGAGTTGCTAGAACAGCAATTTCTTGGATTTTATTTGTTCGCTTTACTATAAGTTTTTGACTCGGGTTCCGAAATTTTGAAATTAATTAAATTCGATTTAATTCTAAAAAAAACTTTTATCCACAATCACTATATTATAGAGATATTATTATGCCGTTAGGAAACGTATTATAACACCTATAAAACACTAGTGTTTTATATTCCATAAAACATTAGTGTTTTGTAATATATAAAATTCAAGAAAAATTTAGTAATTATTTATTAACATTAATATTAACATTCACGTTAACATCAAAAAGTAAACTTATTTGCAATATCAGGATTTACATTTACAGAAACCACGTTTGAAGAAGACTGCATCGCGGAAATCTCTTGCATTGTGCTGGATTTTCCTTGAATTTTTCTAGCAATATCGATTTTATTTGACTCGCTTTCTTCTATATACCCTCAACAACACTAGATGACCTCCACGCTCCGTGCCTCTTAAGAGTGAGAATATCACCACTAGCATTGCCAACAGAGTCGCCGAAGAACGGCGCATACTATGGCCCGTGTAGGATTTAGCGTCTAGAAGTTTTAAGAGAAGCAATCTGTGAGGGGATTCTGAAATAGTGTTAATTCCCAGAGGTTGCACGGTGCATTTTGAATTTATATATCGCAAAAAATGTTCCCTGCGAAATAGTACTTTTTAGGACGTAGGTGTATGTATTTCTTGCATATCTCCATAACATTAACAGAGAATCCTTCGTCTAATACAGTGAAACTTCTTGACATATTGGTCTTTGTTTCTGGGATGGACACGTAAATAAAAGATCCTTTATCTTTCACATGTTCAATATTTAAGTTTACCAGTTCATTGCATCGTAAACCTCCACAAAGACCCATTATGACAGCAACCTAGAAATATTTAAAATAAATAAGATACCAATACAAAAGAAAAGAAAATTGGTTGTACCTTCATCATTAAGTACTTTTCATCAGATGCTGTTTTCAAAATTGTTCGATGTGTCCCCTCTCAACCACTTTTGCCTTCTTTGCCTTGTAGTTTTTTGATTGGCTCTTGAGATAAGCAATTAATTTGCCGTATTTTGACATGTCAATATTTCTATACACATTCAAAGTTGCTCTTGACATTGAATATTTCGTCCACATCGACGAGGAGGCAAACTTGCTTCTTACATTTAAAAAATAAGCCAACAGGACGTCCTCGTTTATGATGTTTGCACCTCTTTTCTCTCTCCATTCATTAAAGGTAGCAAATTCTTTTATGTATGCATCTTTATATTTGGCCGGCAACAGTTGGAGGGTTACTTCTTCAGCTTCTGCTTTAATTTCTACCGGCAAAGAATCACTTTCTGACATTTTTCAAAACGACGCACACAAACGATTTCTAATTTTTTCACAAATATTGTTTTAATAAACAATCATCCTAGCAACAAATAATGCAAAGCCGCCCAAAGTTTCACTAAATTTTCTAATACTTGCTATTACATTGAAATTTTAGAACTGTCAGATTACTTATTTTCAATTAAATTGGTTTGATTGTGGATAAAATCTTAGATTGCATTCGTGTTTTAGTGGCATATTATCCCCTAAGAATTAAACGCTCGAACTTCGTTCTCGCAATTGAAAATTCTTGCGTGGATAATCTGCCTACTAAAACACATATACAATAAATAGCTATTATTCGGCTGCCTTCTTTCAGGATATCTATAAAATTATCACCAAAAAATATTGTTTGGACTATCTTAATTAAAATCGTTTACCTCTTAAAAGTATAGTTCAGAAGCTTCATCAGCGTTCTCGTTGGTGTTAAGAAAACAGTTGAGCATATCATATTTTTCACAATCCTCAAATTTGTAGTTATTATCTGTAATTCTTACTAAATTTTGTTAAATATAACATTTGTTTTCGGGAATTATTAAAACCCTGCAAGTGACGGCACTGATACCTAATTCTTACTGAAACGTCAATAGTTACTTTTTAGTTATGACAACAAATTTAGGTTTTTAATTTGGAAAAGCCTGTTTTTTAATAATTAAATATCACCAAATACGATAATAGCTCTGACTTTGAATTATATATTTTAATAAAATGCATACTAAAATTTTGGTATTTACTTTATTTGGATAAATATAGTATTTTTGTCTGAATAAGGTATTTTCTTGAAATTTTGAGTAAAACCGTTTAAAAAATGGTAATGGGATGTCAATTTTGTTATTTTAAAAGTTTTGACATATTTGAAAATAGAAAATATCAACTATTATATAGTGTTTTAAAGAGAAAAGAAAATGCAATTTAAATTTAAAAATTATATGTTTGGGTCACATCTTAAAAATGGTACTTCCAAGAAAACTTTCAAGCACGCTACTGAATTCTACAAACAGTTCAACAAGCATCAATATTTACTTTTCTGATAAGTCAACAGTTAGTTGAGCTACGAGGGGTGCTTTTAAAATGCTACTTTTCAAAATCGCACTGTATCTGAAAACCGAAGAGGCATCTTTCGACTCATAAAAGTGGCACGGTATTGCAAAAACCGTATTCTTCTGCCTTTACTAATAACAGAGATACTATGTAATGATGCAATTACAACGAAAATGGGACACCCTGTACAATTATTCAAGTTACAATACAGGATAGAATTTAACGTATCGGGATTTATTTATTATATGTATCAAGCAGAATTTTTGATATACTACATTTTTATTTATTTCCACCAGTGGCGTTGGTATGGATTTTGACCTGCCTATTTTGGCAGACATTGAAGGTACCGCCACAGGTTTCTCTTAAAATAAAATAACTTTGAAATCTCCAATCATTTCAAAACAAAATTGATCCTTGATTTTTTCAACTGATACAGGATTAAAAAATAAAAAACCGTTTCTCTGCATGATCATAACAGTACCGTTAATATGAAGATGTTGCCATGCAGAACAATAGATTTTATTTATTTAGGTGAAAACCGTGTATCTGATTAAAAAATCAAAGTATCAAATTTGCTTAGAAATGATTGGGGATTCGAAAACTTTTTTTAATTTAAGAAAAATCAGTGGCATACATCAATGTCTGCCAAAACATGCCCACGAACGCCAATGGTGGAAATTAAAAAAAATGTGATACATTAAAAAATGCCTTTTGATACATAGTACATGACATGAATGCCAAATTTCATTAAAATATTTTAAATGGTTTTACAGATATTAATAATTAATGTTTTATTTTTGAAAACTTTATCACCCTGACACTATAGTTTTCTTCTTAAAATGGGCCCAAAATCGCTTCCTTAAATATTGACATTCAATTCAGTTTGAAAACACCCTGTATATAACGGAGTCTAACATGGAGTACACAAAGTAACATGTAAAACTCTTTGATCACTGTATAACATAGCGGTTTCATTGGATTTTTTCAATTGTACAAAAATCTAATTACGATTACTAGCTTTTAAAAATCAAAATTGCTAATTACGTATATAATTATACAGATCTTTCAAGAAAAGTAACATCAAAAGCAAACATATAATATCATTAATCTAATTGCGCTAAACCTGATTGAAATTAAAGGTAGTAGGTGATTAGCGTATAATTCCACATTGTTAAGAGGTATTACATAAACCTAGCTAAATGTTAGAGTATTGAACTTTAAGGGTTCACTAGTTAGAATCTGAGAAATGGCTTTAAAGCACTAATTACGCTTTAAATAAACAGAGAAGACGCAAGAAACAGGAAGCCTTCTACGTGTAAATTCAACTTACTTAACTAATGTAATATATGTAAGATTTTAGTTTCGTTTACACAATAATTATTACAAAGTTATTTTGTAAGATTACTCATTCGCTACAACAATAATGTTTCTAAAATTGATTAGGAAAATCATCTACCTTGAATAATATTTATTTTAGGTGATATACCTTATTATTGTTCTCTTTTTCAAGCAGTATCATTAAAAAAAGATTATTGAAATTGAGTATTAATACCATCATTGTGGAATGTTATTTTTTTAAATAAAAAGTATGAAATTGAAAATTCACGTGTAAAATGCAGATTTTGGATAAATTTCATTGAACAGTAAAATGTAAACATAAGTGTATGTAACCGTGCCGGAGGTTACATTCGTCATATTTTGACTATTGATTTTTTTAACCTTTTTTTATTTTCAGTTTTTTCATCCATTTCTCTACATCTAGTTTCAATTTTATTCTCGCAATTTAAAGCATGTCATCTATTAGAAATCATGCTTAAAATAATGAGAATGAAATTAAGACTCCATATAAAAGAATCGATAAGAAACCTAAAAATAGAGAACAGAGAACATAGTTAAAATATTAAAATGTATTCGTTAAAAAAAATAATAATGATAACTGCAATAATAATAAAAATACACGCAGCCATTTACGCTGTTGCCATAATGATTGTGGAACTTAACAATAAAAAATATTTGAAAAATAAGGCTCGAAAGGAGCGCCAACTCGCTTAGAACAGAGATCAATATTACCCACGAACACCTAAAAAATAACTCCAGTCAAAAGTCAAAGAAAAAATAGACCGCGTCTTCTACAAAATAAAAATTAATCGACGGGATTCTGATGTAAGACAAAAACTCACCATATATCTAGACGAACTAAAGCAGAGGCTAAAAATCAAAGGTTCACGACTACGCCGATATAATGAAACTTACAAACGTAGACAGCAGAATCAAAGGTTCCAGTATAGCCGGAAATTTTTCTACAGAGAACTGTCCAACGACAGAACTAGGAAACATAGTAAACAACAGATAAATCAAGAAACATTCAAAGACTTCTGACATAATATATGGTCTAAACCTGTCCACTAGAACAAAAATGCTGTATGGCTTCCACAACTGGAAGATGCAAAGTCCCAAATGTCTATTATCACAATTAAGGTAAACAATATAAGGGAATACCGTCAAACGGGGTAAAGTCGATCAAAATGAAGGTTTTTAGCATAGCACCTAAACGATTTAATTTTTTAAATGGCATTGAAAATGAAGATACCTTAAATATTAAGCCATTTGATGAACCTATTATTATTTTTTCTAAGTTTTCCCATTTAATTTTTATTTTTCGTTAAGGGTGATCGACTTTACCCCGATATCGGGGTAAAGTCGATCACCTATTTAATACCATAGAAAAATTGACTTTACCCTGCCAAAGGGCAAAGTCGATCAACAATCATTAAAAAAGTCACCAAATCTTTTTTTTTTAATTTGGGTTAATAAAACCATCAAAAAGTAAAAATGCTTCTTTATTTAGTCTTTTTACAGCCATAAGTTGCTATAACTAAAAATATCACAAAACAACTAAAAATAATAGAAAAACATATTCTTTACGTAGCTATCTAGATCAGTTCTCTTACATAAATAAAATACAACAAATAAAATATAAAATTCTTAGCTGCACAAAAAAAAACACAACTATTTACTCCACAAGAACTTCTTCTTCTTCGCGCAGATGAAAGGTGTGCCTTCCACGCTTTTGTCCTTTTAAGTTGATTTTTTTTTTAATCTGCTCAAACATAATTATTGATAAGTCTGGAATTTGTGGATACACAAAAACACATCTTTATTTGACTCCTTCTTGCGCATTGTATTAACAGTCAGTTCTTCGTTTGAGATAGTTTCAATCTTGGCAATAAAATGTCTGTCTCTTTTGTTGGTTTTAAATGTTACTAATACGTAGTCATTTACGATAAAAACTCGAGAATTTTGCTCTTCTGCCAAGCTTTCACTTAGGGTAGAGGGTTCTCCTATTTCGTATTCTTCTGTGAATGACTTCTCTGATTCCGCAACCTCTAAATCCGATTCTTTTTCTGACTCAATCTCACTTATATTTTTATTTTTATCTTGTCCAAGTCCTTCTTCTGATTCGCTATCATTTGCTCCTGGTCTATGTCCTTTCGTTTTGTTTTGTGCTGTAGTTGTGGATTCAGCTATTAACAGATCCGATGTCCCTATGCTCTTCCTGCTGAAACCTTCAGTTTTTCCTCTTTTTACATTCTTCGTTGGACCCGTCCGAAGTTGTTCAAGATGATCTACTATAGCATTTGTCCATGATGTTTCAAGTGTGTCGTCAACTGTTTTACGTGGAATTTTCTTTAGTACAGCATCCGGATTGAATGGAACGATGCCACATGCCTTGAACCCTGCAATAGAGTTGAGTTGAGATTTGAGACCAACAGACTCCACGGCCTCCTTAAGAAGCTTTGGAAATAAAGTTTTGGGAAGCACTCCTCTACTTCTTAACTTCCATGTTTCTAATACTTTTTCCATGCCGCCTTAAGAGGTCGGAAGTACGCAACATCAAAGGTTGCAGAAGGTGTGTCGAGTTGGGTGGCAGCAGGACAAACCTAATATTATTGTTTTCGCATTTCTGCATTACACTCAAAGTGACGTGGCTACTTAAATTATCTCCAATTAGAACTTTATCTCCATCAAGTTTTTTAAAATGCGGCAAAGCAATAGAATAGAACCAGTCTTCAAAGATGGTAGAATCAAACCATCCGCTGAGAGTGCGATTGTATCTGGCCCCTTCTATACCTCCTTCAGTCCATCCCACATACGAATGTTTGGCCTTATAGACAATGTATGGAGGAAGCATTGTACCGTCTCCTGCTATCGCAAACATGACCGTAGTGCTAGTTTTTGTACTATCTATGGCCCTATGTGCATGTTTGGTGCCCTTTTTAAGACAACTTTCACAGCTCCAGGGTCATCTACGAAATTTGTTTCGTCGTAATTAATAATGTGAGAAGCTGGAATATCCTTAACGACATCTTTTAAATTTATAAAATATTCTTCCACTAACTCGTAGCTTAACGCTGCTCTAACCCGTTTTGTATTTTCTGCAAGTTTTATGCTAAGGTTGGGATTTCGCCTCATGAAACCATTGAACCAGTCTGTTCCAGGTAAGTTCTCAACAAACCGTGGCTCTGTCACTCCACGCTTTGTTAGATATTGTTTAACAATATGTTTAATGTCGACGGGCTTTAAGGAAATCCCCAATCAGCGCAAAGTTGCAGGCCTTCAGCCAACATTTTTCTTCGTTCACATCTAGAGCGGACGGTCTACCATACTTAAGCTGATGTCGTCCGTGATAATGGTCATTGAGGGTCGAGTAAGGGACGGCAAATTGCTCAGCATTTTCCCTCAGGATCCTAAATAAACTTTTTTGGTAGTGTCGGGGCATCTTAAAATAAATAAACAGAATTAATATAAACATAAAATGACTAACTCACTAAACAGGAATAAAAACTAAAGAGTAAAGCAAAGGTATTTCTAAAACTGAAAATGATCGAAATTACCCCTCAAAAATCGATTTTTTTCAAAAACTGCCAGTAGAGACTTGGAAAAATTATATTATAGTGATATTTTTGTTTATTTACATTCATAAATAACTATTATTTCCGTATATTTACTAATTCCTTTCCATGGCGCAAGCTGTTAGCTGTGGAATCAATCGTTTTCGCATGTTTCAATTTTCAACGTTTTATAAACACGTCTTCCTACACGTACTTACCTTATGTATCACTAATCACTCCGCACTCAACCACGACTAAACTCTAACTGAACCCACGACGAGCTAATGAGCAACTGCTAAATAGGTTACAATGCAACCATTAAGTTTTACGCACTATTTTCGGGAGAGGGGTGTGCTTGATCGACTTTGCCCCGCATGATTGACTTTACCCCGTTTGACGGTAATTAAAGAACGGTTCTAACTGGAAAGCACCCGGCCCTGATGACAGGTTACATAATTTCTGGCTCAAGAGATTTTACGCTCTCCACCCAACACTTGCCCACTACCTTAGTATGATGATTGAAAATCTGAGGACCTATCCTCGCTTCCTTGCACAAGGCGTCTACTATCTCCTAAAAAAGAAATGGGATGGAACAGATCCAAAGAATTACAGACCAATTACCTGCCTGTTTGTTTTTTATAAGGTCATAAACTCATTGCTTCACAACAAAATCTGTAGCCACTGCGAAGTCAATGACCTTGTAAGCTGGGAGCAGAATGGATGCAAGAAGGGTTTCATGGGCGGATGCAAGTAACAACTCTCCATCGATGGAAAAATTATAAGGCAAGCAAAAGGAATAGTCCAAGGGGACACGTTAAGCCCCTTATAGTTCTGCTTGCCCATACAGACTTACCTCAGAGACGAACTACCTATTGCACACCTTTTGAAAGTAGATGATATTACACTGAGAATGAGGCTCATTGCAAATCCTTAATTTAAAATGTACAGATTTTTAGCAGAGATATCGGCATGAGAAATGCGTTGAAATTTCCATTAAAAAGAGTTAAACCTTTTGACAAGACGCCATATTTTGAGCATATAACGTATAAATACATGTGTATCAACCACTTATTGCTGAAGAAGGAATTGATGGGCAGGCATAAACCAAGACTTACCAAGCTTTTCAACTCTAAGCTTAATGCCCGAAACCTGATTACTGCCATCAACACTTATGCCGTGCCAGTTTTGACCTACGCTTTCGGTGTTATTAGGCATTAGACACAATGATAAGTACTACACTAACAAAGTACAGAATACGCTACCCAAAAAGCGCCAAAGCCTCCATATACCACGGCAAGAAGGCGGAAGGGGTCTTTTTAATATTTCTCAACTATGCAGATCCCAGGAGGGCAAATTACGGTAGTACTTTCATGGCACTAACAGCACCGTTATATCGGCAATTTGCACTGCAGATATAAATTATACCCATCTTAGTCTCTGTGACCGCCAACAGAACTTTGAAAAATTTCCACTAGAGAATACTGATACCGCAATAGCAAGTCAAGGTGTTAATTAGAAAGTTTCCTTAATTAGATTTAGATGGAAAATAGGACGACAATTTGGTAACGTCGTGGGTCAAATAGAGTTAAAATATACAAAAAATTTGTAGTACTTAATTACAAATTGTTTTTAATTGCACGAAAAATTATACTGGGCGCCACTGATTCGTATATCAAAGACAAAATTATTGGTGAGAATCAGAGAAACCGACAGTTGAAATTTAGTAATCTAATTAAAACAACAAATTCAACGTAACATAAAATGTATATTTTTGTATTGTTAAATAATTTGTCACAGCCATTAAAATTTGGCGGTGTTCTAATATAATTAACAAATGTAATGAAACGTTCGAATATAATTAGGGAATATAATGCAACGTTCGTAGCGTTCAGTGGCATGAAAGCTCGTAATGTAACCGTAAGAGTTGACGCTTTTACGCGAAATAATATAGTTAACTGAAGGTAAATAAGGTTTGTTGACAATGATTTGTAGCCAAAATAGAGAGTGACGAGAAGGTTCTCGGCAAATCAGCGTGGTTTGTTTGTTTAGGATCGGCGTGTTGTAAAGACTTTCTTCACTCAAACATATAATGATTCTAAAACCGAAACCTCGTGCTCACTGAAGGAGTTGACCGTTGGACCCCACCGACATAAAAGACGACGCCGGAATTCGAGTAAAAGGATTTCACTTGCAGAAATTTTCTAGATTTTCTTCTGGTACTTATTACGGTAGCTTCAAACCTCAAAATACGTCTAAAATGATACAAAAAAAATGAAATATCTGTGGGTCGTAAAGGAACTTACGGTAGTCGAAAGAAGAAGCGAAAAATATTCGTTGAGACACATCGATCGTATCAAAGTTCGGTTCCAAAAAGCGATACAACCTAAAATAAATGAACGATGAATGCAGATGTAAGGAAAAATTTCGGATTAATACTTGAACACTCAAGATGTCGGAGCGTAACGTTTACGATTCGACCACCACGGCTTCAAGTAAGCAAATGAAGTGTCCAAATCTCGTCGGAACCAAGATGAAGCGCTAATGAGAAAACAGAAATGGTGCGGTGATCTATTGGCGTTCGAACAAACTAAACAAAAAGGAATCTTTCGTACATTATGAAAATGAATCCTGTAACAAAAGTCTTACACGGAAAGTACCCGAAGTCCCTTATGGACGAGCCCGTCGACCAAGATCGTTCCCTCTTGTAGCTACGCGAGAGTTATAGTCACCCAGAAAGTGAGGGATTTGGTATTGCTATTCAGGATGGTGTCGTGGGGGCTAGGAACTATAAGAAATTCATCCTAAAGAACTCTGCAACTGTGGATGTGTGTAGAATGTGCAGCCATTGTAGAGAAACAATAGATCACATTAGCGCGAGGTGTCGAACACTCGCTCCAACTCTTTGTACCTTGGGAGATGCAATCAGATAGCTAAGATCATCCATTGAGAGCTAGCAATCAAATGTTACATGACCCACAATCCTCCAACTTTCTACAAGTCCCTAATCTTGGAATCTGATGTTATTGTTTTATACTGGGACAGGTCCGTACTGACTGACAGAACAGTGGATCATAACCGATCCGGCCCGCATTTAATCATCAAGCGACACAAGTCTACAGCTATCTTTGACATCCACTAATGGGTAATCTTCTTAAACCGAACAAGAGAAAATTAGAAAATATCAAAACCTCTCTATAAATCTCCAATATACCTGGCACCTAGTAGACACAAATGTAATACAGATTGTCGTATCGGTTGCAAGAGTCGTAACAAAGAACTTCCATAAGAACCTTGGCAAGCTGCAGCTCCCCACTGAACTAATTAGTATTATCCAGCGAACTGTTATACATACTACTCCAAACCTGTCACATATTAAGCAAACATCTAATAGAACGAGATGAACTTCTTTTCTATTAGAGAAGCTACCCGCCAAAAACCCGGTTTCAGCCGAGACGGAGAAAACATAATAACAATAATGCAGGTAAGTTACTATCAATGTAAAGTTGTGCCAATTAAAAAAAACCCTACAGATCCCACTTCTTATCGTCTAATAAGTTTCCTAAATAAGGTATTGAAAAGATAATCTTTTTACGGAATTAATCAATTAATCGAAGAGAAATTACCAATTGAGCAAGCAAAATTTCGTTCAGGTAGAAGTTGTTGTCGTGGAGTACCTAGTGGCATAACACATATCGTAACTGGATTTCAGAAGTAACTTAAAACTGGCGTTGTGTTTTTAGACTAGATGTAACTGAATATGATGTAATGTGGAAAGAATATTTACTTTTTAAATTGTTTAAGGTGATTCCTTGTTGCAAAGTTACGAGCCATATTCGTAAAGTAAGAGCGGTTTGGTAACAAAAAAAAATCTTAGTAAGAAAAATCCTTTAATAGCAATTTTAGTTTCTTACAATCCTATTTCCATTTTCTATATCGTCGTTTACTTGTAAGGATTTCTCCAGCTTCTTTAAACTCTCTACATAAAACGCCTCCACCTGGGAATTGAACCAGTTGACAACGGTGGTCTTGAGGTCCTCGTCGTTCTCAAAATGTTGCCCAACAAGCCACTGTTTGAAGGGCAAAAAGACAAAATAGTCACTAGGTGGGTAGTCAAAAAGTTCCTAAGCAAATTATTGGATCTTCTCCTTTGTTTTGACATCAGCGGTGTCGTTGAGGAAGACTATTCCCGACGTCAATTTTCCGCGCCTACGATTTTGAATCGAACGTCTAAGTTTGGTTAGCCTTTTGCAGTACGTACGGCTGTAATGGTCCTCCCACGTTCCATGAAATCAACCAAAAGAATATCGTTACCATCCTAGAAAACGGTATCCATTGTTTGGTAGTCATGTATGGAGATTGCTTAATTTTTTCTCCTTGTAGATTTGAGCTGCAGAAGATCCTTTAGCACACAAAAATCGAATCACCAGCTGTAGTTAGCATGTAATGCATATTCAAGCTGCGAGATCGTTAGATAAATTCCAGGATAACTGAGTTATTTAATTTTTTCGAAAAGTCAATTTTTCCGGAAAAGTGGAATAATGCAAAACCCTTTCTTTTAGACACTATGTATAATGCATAAAGTCAATTAGAATTTCCCAAGGAATCCAAATTTGTAATAAAAATGGGTGGTATTCACTTAGGAACATCCGTAAAACGAAAATAATTTTAAATGTACATCCATGATTTCACAACTTTCATTGCGAAAGTTTTTTCTAACCCCAATATTTTCAGAACTAATGGGCCACCCTGTATACTTAAATTTTGTTCTGACCTGCCAATTTTGAAATATAAGAGAACGGCCCTTACTTTACGAATATACATACCTTTTATTGAAAATTTTTGAACACGTCTTGAAAGATCGACTTACAATTGTTTTTGAAAAGCATAACTATCTATGAGAATCAACAGGGTTTCTCTAAATCTACCTTTACATCTATAAATAATGTATTAAGTCGAATATTAGAAAGTATTAACAAAAAAGAATTAGTAGTCAGTTTAAGCTGCGATTTGTCAAAGGCATATGATTTAGTAGATCATTGCATTCTAATAAAAAGCTGCGATATTACGGAATTAGCAGAAATATGTTACCTTTATTGGAAACTTATAATAACATGACGGGAAAAAGTAGTTCAAATCAGACATAACAATAATAGTGTAACCCAAAATTATTTTCCTGAATCCAAACATGTATATCACAGTGTACTAATAATAAAGTAACCCAAAATTATTTTTCTGAATCCAAATATGTATATCACGGTGACCTCAAGGATCTATTTTAGGACCACCCCTTTTCCTGATTTATGTAAATGATCTTCCTTTTAATATACCTGCTCCAATTACTATGTATGTCGACGATACGAGTATTACCATACGAAGTAATTATGTAAAAGAACTCGTTCAAATGACATTCCTTTCGTTGCATCCATTACAATGCTGGTTAAATGCAAATCGTTTAGTCATTAATTAAATTAGTCTATCACGCATGCTTTAAGTCAATACTACGATATAGAATAATCCTTTGGAAATGTGAATCATATGAAAGAAATTTTAAATTACAAAAAAGCTGTGCGTGTAATCTTTCAACTAAAGATGACCGATAGTTGTAGGCAAGTATTTACTGATCAAAATATGACAGTAATGAATTTATATATTTTCGAATGTTGCCTACACGTTTTCAAAAATAAATCGTATATAAAGATAAACTCAGACATTCATAGCTATCCTACCATAAATAATTTATTACGAATCCAATAAACCCCAAATCTATATGTATTATTAATGTTACATATATTATTCTGTAAAGCTATTTAATCATCTTCCACCTGAAATTCGAAACGTTGATAATATAAATCAATTTAAAAAAATAAAAAAATTTATTTTAATAGCCCCTCTTTCTACACAGTAAATGAATTCATATGCAGATAGTTAATTTTATAATTATATTGTATTTATGTTTTTATGTATTATGTGCACTAGATGTTATTTATATTTTCAAATGTTATAACTTTATATATTGTATTTGTTCTAAGTTCTATTATATTGTTATTTTTCGACGCTAACGGCACAGAAATATCATATTACTTACTTACTTACTTACCTAAAAAAGACAGAGATTTCTTGTTCCATTTAAGTAATAGAGAAAAAGTAGAAAACTTAATATTATCTTTAATAATATAAAGTTAAACCATAATTCAGTAAAACAAAAAAAACAAATATTTCATTCAAAAAATTAGCTGGAACAACTTGAGAGCTGATGGAAAGACATTTCCTACAGCTGAATTGGCATTAATTTATTCTACAACAGAATATTGTGTTCCTATCTAAAAAAAAAAAAAAAAAAAAAAAAAAAAAAAAAAAAAAAAAAAAAAAAAAAAAAACTTAAATAATTTTAATTTTTTTTATAAATTTTTAAAAAAAAAAAAAAAAAAAAAAAAAAAAAAAAAAAAAAAAAAAAAAAATTAATAATTTATTTTTTTTTTTTTATACATATGAATACCGGTGGATAAAGGTTGGAATTTTTATGTTTTCGGGCATACGTTTTCGTCACCACACTATACAGGTTTATACTGATCTTCTGGGCACCATACATTACACTAACATCACAATACAATAATGAAAAATAAGAATCTACCATACAAATTACAAATAAATAAAAAGTAAAATATGATAAAAGTGGAGTTGTAACCTCTGGACGGATTAAATACAAGAAAATATTTAAATCGAGGCATGAAAGTTTACCTGAAATGTTAAATTTTAAATACACTTACGCTCTACTACGCTTCGCTCGTTCCTAAATAAATAAAATGTTGTTTATAATTTGTTGCATAGTGTACTATTTTATCTTGTGATAAAAAATTATCATGTAAAACTAGTAATTTCTCTAAAGTTTTGGATACAATTGAGTGATTAGAATAAGATATCCAAACCACGGTGGGATTGTTTCATTAAACGTTTTTTTTAGAAAAAATTCGCCGTTTTCATAAATTTTATCTCTCGACATAAATAAAACTTTGTCCCACGACAGTATGTAGAGTCATATGTAAATCATATAAGGTTGGGTATGACTCATTTTGAATAATCGCCTGAATTAAACGTTTGTCGATATTAGTACGATCTTTTTATACAGGTTTCTTTATTACCCATTACATGTATTATAGTACATTTAATCAGATGTCGCTCATTTTACTTAATTTCCGGTATTCATTTCTCCGAATTATGTAGTTATTAAACGCCTAATATGTACTATTGTTTGAATTCTTAAAACAAAATAAAGTTAAATGCAGTTTTGTATACAGGGATATTAAACCAACAATCAAAGCAAAACGTCAAAATGGGAAATGTTAAATTATTAAATAAGTGTCGACATACGATTATTATAGTCGCAGTCGCATAATTATGTTAACACAGCAAACTTAAGTTCCTTGATTCTGTTTTATATACTTATTAAAAAAAAAAAAAAAATTTTTATTAATTAATTTTAAAAAATATTTTCATTAACTGATTTTAGATTAGATTTAGAATGAGATTACACATAATTCTAAGAAAGTAAAAGATATACAGATTTTTATGTGGTATACGAAAACTTATCTAAAACATAAGATTGCAAAATTGAAAGTTACAAAAAATCTCACAAAATAACATGAAAAACATTTAACGTCTTATTTTTTTTTAGGTATTGAAGTTCTTATACTCTTTTTGATGTTAAAGGCTCATAATTCGAAAGCTTAAAAATGATTGGCATCATATCCCACACTGAAACTTTTAAACATTTTAAATAAATGAATTCATACGTCTTTGAAATTTAGCAATTTACATTTTTAAAAACTTCTTTAGTTGTTTCATACCTATATATTTATTTAATAAGGTTGCAGAAATATTTCAGCCAAATTTATTGATGATTATTTATTAATTATTATAAACGTTTCTTTCATCAGTATGTATAATAAAATATAAATATATAACTAATTAATAAAAAAAAAAATATAAAAATTTAAAAAAAAATATTTGTTTTAAATAAATCTATTTTCAATCTTTTTTTTTTTTTTTTTTTTTTTTTTAAATAAATTTTATGTTTTTTTTTTTTTTCATTAATTTTTTTTTTTAAATAAATTTATTTTTTAAAATTATTATTAACGATACAGGGTGTCATTTTTATGGGATGGAAAAACTTTTTTTTTATGTTTTTTTTATTAAAACCTTTTTTTTTTTTGTTTTTCTTCTATTTTTTAACCTTTTTGAAAACTTTCTTTTTTTGTGTTTTTTTTTTTTCTTTTTTTTCTCCCTCTATATTTTTTTTTTATTAATTTTTTTTTTTTTTTGTTATTTTGTTCCCTGTTAGTGTTGCAACCTATAACAAAAAAAAATCCATGAAAAAAAATTTATAAACAGGTTTTAATTAAAAATTCACAGCGACTTTGTTTTGTAAATTTAATAAACAAAGGTGCCGCCCTCCTAGAACAATTACCCAAAGAATAGCTCTTTTATAATTAAATAATAAAATTAATTAAAATCTAGATTATAATGGTTGAATTCTAGGAGTAATCAGATTATTAAATTCATAGTATTAAAAATAAAATAAGAATCCGCTAGAAATTTAACTCGTCGTGTAATATTTGCTATGTAAAAATCTAATCTAATCAGTTTATGTATTTACTTGTACGTAAAAATACAAAAATTTACTAGTTTTTCGTGTTTAAAAAAAACATTTTGAATTTTTTCATGACATGGTAGTGCTGGGTCAGCTTATGCAACTCGTACTCAAAAATTGAAGATACAATCAATCTTTTAAATCAGATGAAGGTTTACAACCGAAAATTTTAACACCCCTTTATTGACTGTTTTCGACCATTTTAGAGTTTGTACGCTGCAATGAAGCAAACTCAAATTTCTAGCTGGAGACTGGCATGCCGTTCGTTTATATGTAAACACGATATAACTGGTCCGATTTTAATGAAAGTTGGAACATTAATGTTTTTTATAATTAGGAGATTTGATTAGATTTTGAATATAATCGGAAAGAAAAACTTAACCTACAGCACTTTTGGGGCATGTAGTGAATTTTTCAAAAATATTACGTACACCCTTTTTTTCAATTAAAAGTTGTTGATAATAAATAACACAACTTTTTTTAAAGATTTTTGATTTACTTAATTGCTCTGATCTCACGTGAGTTTTATTTAAGCATAAAGTTGTTGTTTTATTATCTATAACTGTCACCTAAACTTTTTTTTTCTAAAACACACATTTTCTTTTTTTCTTTTTTGAGTGAATTCCAGGCTTAAAATGTTTTCTAGGGAGCGAGCGCACGACGGTGCTGAACAGCAGGTATAAAATAGATATCGTGCTTGGCTAGATAGTAGAGATAGAAATAGAATTCAAAAGCTACAAAATGCTTGCTCTCGAGAAAAGACATGCACAAGATTGGTGCGTCTGGTTAACTATGAGCAGATCGTTTATTACACCTACCCAGTCTACAATGCAAAGTAACAAATTGTGTGGCTCCACTTTACCTTTGCCATAAAATTAGAAACATAACTTAAATAACCAATGTGTACAAAGAGTGACATATTAAATGACCCTCTATAAAGCACCAACAATACATCAATCGTTTTCGTCTTTTTTTTCATTACGTTTTGAATATGGAAATTTCGAGTTCAAATCACAATTGTTATCAGAAAACGAATTTCTCCTCAAGCGATTAATAGAATATTATAGAATATTACCATTAAGGTAATTAGAAGGAAACGTACATAATCTTGAAAACAGCACTATGTTAAAATATAGTGACAATATGAAATAATTGAGAAAAGCATTAATTTATTCTAACTTTTATTTAGTAGACAAATTACCATCATCACGCAGCGGTTACGCAAAAATCACGTGTTGTGATGTGAAAAAATTACATTTCAATTATTATGATTGTGGAAAAGCCCAAATTAGATTTCAAAGAATTCAAAAAAGGCAAATATCAATAATAAACAATTCCATTTATAAAAAAGCTTAACTTTACTTTATAACCATTTTTCTATACAGTACCTACTACCAATACTACCTCAGTGCACCAAAAAACCTCATTTGGATTTTTACATTGACAATATAAAAATAAAATGGAGTCTGAAAGTACATTTTTGAAAACTTTTTCGAACACCATCTAGATGCAGTTAATTACGCTCGAGTGTAAATATTTTGATAAAGTAAATTTTTGAATTACATCTTGTTACGGTTTATTTGTGAACAAACTAAACAACTAAACAGTCTTAGAAAACCTTACCGGCAGCTCCAGTTGTCGGGAGTGGTCGTGGGCTTATTTAGAATCGTTAAAACGTAAGCTTTTACACTGCACGAAGAATTTATAAGGCGCCACCTAGTATTGCGTATAAGAGATCTTCTAGAGCCACCTGGAACTCGTAGAAACAAGAAACAAACCGTAGGTTGGTAGAAATATGTAATTATAGAGACTAGACTTTATTCACAACGCACATAGAAATACATAGACACAAAAATATAATACGGTTTAGAAAAATGCACAATATTCAGTTACAAAATAGTAATAACTTAACAGAGCGAGTTAAGAAATAAGTAATAATTTAAGCACAAGCACCCGAATAGGTGGATGTCGTACTGTACCATAACATTTTGACAGTCGTAGCACAGATCGTTCCTTGCAAGTGACCCACCAATTTCGCGTGGCAATTATTGTTATTAATTTATTTAAAAACAAATTACGTGAGGTATCGGACCTTGGCCGATTACCTAAATAGTTTCAAAGAGCAACACGATTGAGCAATACTTCGGAAGATCTTTCAAATTTACAGAGATTCTTTAACACAGCGCAACGGTATGTTGTTAAATTCACAGCCGTAGTACGAGTACATAAAACGCCACAAAAATAATGAATAACATGCATAAAAACAATCAACTTAGCTTGTATATAGAAAGTTTTCGGTGTTCAAACGTTAATACATAGGTGTGACAGTTCTTGTATCCAAATCAAACAGTACTTAGTTTCCAGCGAAGAAAGGAAGACAAATAGACTCCGAATTGATAACAGTTGCTGGAGGTGCTCACAATGAATCAGATAACAGTATTATCTTGTGTTGTGTCCTTGACAATGAAAGGGGCTTCAACGTAGGTTTAAATTCCAACGCTGGCGACCTTCACTAATAATATCCAGACGCAGCTTCGTTATGTTAAGTAATTTTCAAATTATTATCCATACGCCAGCATAACTACATCAGACAGACCCACAGGAAAAAGCGAAGAACAAAAAAAAGGTGCCTGCAATTGATAAAAAACCGTGATAGCGAATACTCACTCACGAACAGGAGGTGAAAACTTATTCACTTGTTGTACGGGATTAGATTTATACTAAATAATTAATACATGTATAGCTGTTCGAATTACAGATAATGTTCATGTAACACCTTTCACAGACGGGTCACAAAAAAGGAAATGCATCTTTCGACCGCCTAAAGAAGAAATTTTCCGGATCCGGCAATCTCAAGTTAATAAAAGTCCCTAGAAAAATTTATAACCCAAAATTGGAAGTTGTCTATACTCTAGGAAGATGTTGAGTCACAAATAAATTTTTAATTACGAATTTTCTTTTGTTCGTAAATAATACCGTCACAACCTTTCAAACAAACTTACTTTGAAACCGATATTAAGAAATAATGCAAAACGTCAATTGAAGGATTACGATAATTCTGATTATGATTTGAATGAACTTGCACTTCACGACGAAAGTTTTCAAGAACGAATTTTTTTCAGACTCCATTTTATTTTTATATTATCAACAAAAAATCCAAACAAGGTTTTTTAGGCGGCTTGTCACGAAAGTGACACATATCAAAGTAGCAACCTGAGATCGAAACTTCAAAATATCACTGACCAGTGTGGAAATAATTCATATTATTCATGGTATGAATTCGGTCTATCATCGAATTTTAGTTTTATAGTTTATACACAAATTTGGATTATTAGGATTTAAATAATTGTGCACAATTATTATTTGAATGAAATCTTTATTAATAGAACTAGAAAGTTACATTATTAAATGTGCAGTTATTGAAATGTATTACTTTTTTATTTGAATTTTCAAACATTTTTGCCAAATTTGGTGATTTGACAATTGTTGAAGAAGTTGTCATGATGGATGATTCTGCTTCATTGTTCAAGCTATCAGTAATTGGATTAGTTTCTGACGAGGTTTTCTACGAAGTAATTGTTTTAGCAACTTTATTTGTCAATTGATCTGCTATGCAACTTTCCGCCATTGATGAAGAATCCCATCCACCGTGGCGTTTCAGATCTTTAATCGTAGCACCAGCATCCACAAAATGGTGGAAGATGATCGCCTCATACAGTGGCTCGTGTAAGATGCGGGTTCTTCTAAACCAAGGTAGGTAGCAATCAATTTTGGGATGCTACCCATCTTGTTGATTCCAATGGGCTGTTTAGTGCATTTGGCTTGCTGATAATTCAAAAAAGCGACGTTCAAATGTATTTGGTGGTCGAAGAGCATCATATTCGCGATAGATTCCGTAAAACTCTTCAACTATCGTGAAAACACGATCCTTTTATTTTTGGTGTCACCTAATTTTACAATTACGGCCGAACCGACATCAGTTAAATCGTCAATTTTTAATTGGACCAATTCGTTCCTTTGCATGGCTCCACTAATTCCGAACACCAAAATTACATAAAATTGAAACTTCAATTGATGAAGGGTTTCTCTCCTTGTTTATAGGGTGTACCTACTTTCTGTAACAAATATTTGCCCGTCTGGCGCTTTTTTTATAAATTTATTAACTTCTTCAGCAGTTAAAATTCTCATTTTTTCGGTTTGTATCCTTGCGACATTCTTTCAGAAGGTTTTCAATTTAGGAAATTGACTAATATTAGTATTCTGGTAAACAATAAACGTGCGTTCTTATCATAAAAATAAAAATTGCGTCCATAATGTGCTTGGGGCAATGTTTTTCGACAACTCTCCAAAATACGCAAGCAGAACGTTAATGCGAAAACGAAGAAATTTCAACCTGTTTTGCCTTCCCCACTCCATAAACTTGCTATAAGCTTCCTCATAGCGTTGCCGGGATTTAGGGGCAACAACTTGAGGCTGGTTTCATTTGCTGCTTCCAAAATACTATCTTCATCATTATCCATATTTCAGAGTTTACAGATCACTATCAATATTTTATCGTTTACAGTTTAGAATGAGGTAACACACTTTTTAGAAATTCAGAAATTCACAGCGAGAATAAGAAACAATTTAAAATAATAAACAACATGACCATAGCAACGGTTTAATGTCTCCAGATTATAGAGGAATTTGTCTCCGATGGAATTGGAAATTAATAATTAGTTTCAGTTATGTTGTTCAAACCGTCTAAAAAATATTGTTCCTGACTCGTGCGAAAGTGCAAATATCGTGCAAGTATCTATAGAGACACGAGTGCGTAGCGAAGCGGAGCACGAGTAGATCTAGTACTACTTTCGACACTCGGTAGGAAAATAACTATTTCAGTACATTCCGCTCGGAAAATTCCATTTTCAGAGAGGTAGTATTGGTAGTACTATACCTACTATACAGGGTCCACCGAACGCCATCGATAGATTATAGGAAAACTGTGGATGGGAAAAATTTGAAAATTTGGTAGTATACTAACAGGCAGGGTAGTTCGTTAAAATATTTTCAAAATGGTGGCAAAGGTAAAGTAGGTTCAACTTGCTTATTTTAAATGGAACACCCTATTATTCCATTTTGGATTTTGCACAAAATTCTAGACACATTTTGTGTATAATCTTCTATACCTAAGTCTAACTGTTTTGAACTTATTTTGAATTTTATGTCAAAATGAGTTTTCAGGCCTAAACAAAATTATAAAATTTTCCTATACTAATGCCTTTATTATTTAATTGAATGGGTTTCCTAGTAGCAGGGGACCTATTTTAGTGGATTATGTCAATATTTTCATAACAAATTAATACAGGGGTGATAAAAAAAAGTTTTTATAATTTTATCTTATTTAGCATCAAAAATAAGGTAGACTTTGTACAAGGTTATCTATTCAAAAATTTATGGTTTTCGAAATATTGGCAATTTAACTTTTTTGTTGCACAAATGCTATTGTATTTTTAGTATGAATGGTTATTCTAGTTGGCCATGATGGCGTTAGAAAACAATCATCTGTCAAGGATATGTCAAACTGTTAAAAATTTTCAATAATCATGCCGAGACGCTTAAATTATACAAACGAAGATTACTTAAATTTATTTATTATTTATGGACAATGTAATAAAGTTATATCAAGAACATGTGTTACATTTGCAGCAAGATCCCGCAAAACAGAAACCATCACCAAAACTCTTAAACGAATAATAGAAAACTTCAAAAACTTTGGATCCGTTAAACCAAATGTACAGAGAAATAACCTGTCGTTAATGATGAAAATGTTGAAATTGCTGTTTTGGGATATTTTGCTGCACATCCAACAATGTCTGTAAGACAAGCTCATTGGAATCTGGATTAAGTAAATCGTCAGTTCAAAGAATATTACGCAAACATAAATTTCATCCGCATGCATTTTCCATGGTTCACCATCAGAAAGAGACTGATTTTTTAAGGAGATTGGATTTCAGCGAATTTATTTTAACCTGCATTTTTAATCGGCGAAATTCCCATTATTGGAGTGAATCAAATGTCCACGTTATTAGAGAGCGAAATTTTCAAGAATCTTGGCAATTTAATGTTTATGCTGCAGTAAGAAACAATGGCATCGTGGCATTACATTTTTATCAAGAAAATTAAAAGGTAAGTTAATCTTTTTTTTTAAATCATTTAAAATATTTGATTTATTAACTTATTAAATAGGTGAAGGCTATCTGAACATCCTGCACAATTTTCAAAACAATTATTTAGATAATTTACCTTGGCTGATCGTAGACATCTATTTTATCAACATGACGGCCACCTCCACATAGTAGCCAATTAATCAACAATTTTACAAGGCGCCTTTTATGATCAATGGATAGCAAACAATGGACCCTTCCTTTGGCCACCACAGTCCCCAGATATCTCAGTGCTCAATTTTTTATTTGGGGTACAATTAAAATCGAGTTTATAACACCCCGTTAACCACCAAAGAAGACTGCATGCAGCGAGTTAGGACTGAGTTTCAAAATTTAACACATGAAGCAATAAGGAAGGCAACCCATGAAAATTTGCTACTCAGATGCGAAAATGCTAGAAGTTCAAGGACATCAATTTGAACATTTAATAAAATAATTTTTTTAAACTTTGGTCTCTAATTAATTGTTCTTCTTGTAAATGAAACAATTAGGTTATTTGTCTGTACATTTGAATTAACGGTCCAAAGATTTTGAAGTTTTCTATTATTCGTTTAAGGGCTTTTGGTGATGGTTTCTGTTTTTGCGGGTATCTTCTGCAAATGTAACACATGTTCTTGATATAACTTTATTACATTGTCCATAAACAATAAATAAATTTAAGTAATCTTCGTTTGTATAATTTAGCGTCCCGGCATGATTATTGAAAATTTTAACAGTTTGACATATCCTTGACAGATGATTGTTTTCTAACGCCATCATGGCCAACTAGAATAACCATTCATACTAAAAGAATACATTGTGCAACAAAAAATATTCCGAAAACCATGAATTTTTGAATAGACAACATTTACAAAGTCAACCTTATTTTTGATGCTAAATAAGATAAAATTATAAAAACATGGTGCTTGCATTTTAAAAAATTACTTCTGACGTTTCTTGAATTTAATTTTATCCTTTTTTGATCACCCTGTATTATTTTATTATCAAAATATTGACATAGCCTACTAAAATAGGTCCCCTGCTACAAGGAAACCCATTCCAATTAAATAATAAAGGGATTAGTATAGGAAAATTTTATAATTTGTTTAGGCCTGAAAACGTCATTTTTGACTTAAAATTTAAAATAAGTTCAAAACAGTTAGACTAAGGTATAGGACATTATACACAAAATGTGTCTAAAATTTTGTGCAAAATCCAAAAATAGAATAATATATAGGGTGTTCCATTTAAAATAAGCAAGTTGACACCTACTTCCGGTATAACCGAAACGCCACCATCTTGAAAATATTTTAACGGAACTGCCCCCGTCGTTGTTAGTATACTATCAAATTTTCAAATTTTTCCCATGCACAGTTTTCCTATAATCTATCGATGGCCTTCCCGGTGGGACACCCTGTAGAAAAATGGTGATAAAGTAAAGTTCACTTATTTTATAAATCGAAGTGTTTATTATGATATTTGCTTTTCTTTAATTCCGTAATATCTAGTTTGGGATTTGTGGAAATTTATATACTTTAGTTAAATTAGATAAGTTATATGATATCTTCCTATAGCACACTTGTGATCGGCAGTTTAAATTGTATTTAGTGGAATAAAGAACTTAAAATAGTTTTCCGCTTAACATTTATTTAAAATTACAGGATTCTCAACGATTACAACCTGAAGCTACATAAGGAATAATTGAAATGTAATTTTTTCGTACCGCCACACGTGATTTTTTCGTAACCGCCGTGTAATGATGACTTGTCCCCTTTAAAAAATGAACGTTTGAATAAATTAATGCTTTTACCGATTATTTCTTTTTGTCACCAAGTATTGCTTTTAACATTGCTTATTTCAACATTATTTACGTTTCCTTCTAATTACATTAATGGCAACATTTTATAATATTCTACTAATCGCTTTAGGAGAAATTCATTTTCTGATAACGATTGTGATTTGAACTCAACATTTGAAACTTTACATTGTCGGTTGCTTTGAAGAGGGTCATTTAATATGTCGCTGTTTGTTCATGTTTGCTTGGTTTCCATTTCAATTGTTCACTGTTTTCAAAACATAGTCGCTACATCCACCCAACCCACAGCAATACTACGTCGGCACCGTTATCGCCGATTGAAGGGAAACTCGTCTCTAGTTCATCTTGGCCAAAAACTCTCCAATGTAACGTCCTTGATCGTTCCTACCGAATGAGCATACCGCTATGTCAAATGACCAACTTAACAAGACGCACCTACGTCTCGTTACGCCATAGTCATCAAAGATCAAATTTCCCGATACGTCACGATACTTAGCCCAAGTCATAGACATTCAACAAAGTGAGACTTACGCCCTCACTTGTCACGAAGCACCCATTCGTAACAAAATTGCACGACCACAAGTCGTATATAAACCACATTTTTGCAGTTGAGATAACACACATATAAGTTTAGTCCTAATACCAATGCAGTTGATAGAAATTGGCATCATTCATTAAAAGAAAAAAAAGAAAAATACAATATAGCTGTGTTGGTTTAGATCAATTTTAGTATAAACTAAGAAAATGCCAACTGTTGGCATTTTCTAGTTTATACTAATCATAGTTCAATGTTCATACACGAGATGTCGTCAACACACATTTTGCTTATCAATTTTAGTCTTTTCTCATTTATTACGAAAGTATCTTTAAAAAATAATTTAGGGTGGCCCAAAAATATATGCTACTAAGCATAAAAAGTTATGAAAATCTTTTTCTTATAAACTTTTGTTCAGTGGGTCTTACTTAGGGAGATACAGTCCTGTAAAGTTTTAATTTAAAAGTGGTTTTTTCTTATTATTTCAGAAATGAGTTAAAGAAGAAATCTCAAAATTTATATGGTAAAATACGTTAATATGATACACAATTTAAGTTTTCAAAAAAATATATTAAGAGTAGCTTAGATACCGTGATATCTGTGAGGATATTATTAAAAAGAATGTAAAATTTCGATCACATTGTACGAATTTTGGAATAAGCAATTTATTACGAACAAATTTAAATTTTTTTAATATAATATTTTTCGAAAAAAATCGTTTTATTTTATTGTCTGTAATAAATTGCTTATTCCAAAATTCGTACAGTGTGATCAAAATTTCTAAGATTTTTTTTTAAATAACAACCTAACAGCTACCCTGGTATCTACGTCACTGCTTAAGATCTTTTTTTTTTAAAGATTATTAAATTCAGTATCATATTACGGTATTTTACCATATAAATTTTCACATTTTTCTTTAACTAATTTCTGAGATAATAAGAAAAACCCAATTTTAAATTGAAACTTTACAGGACCGTACCTCTTTAAGTAAGCCCAACTGATCAAAAGTTTATAAGAAAGATTTTCATAACTTTTTTTGCTTAGTAGCGTAGTATAGTTTGCGACCTATATTTTTGGACCATCCAGTATATTAAACTTTTGCTATAGATGATATTCTTATTCATCCCTTTTTGTCATTATTTGAAAATGTGAGAAAACCATCAAAATACATACTAACAAAATAAAAATCAACGCAGGTTCAAGGCTTTGATTTTTTTAAACTAAACTTAACTAAAACTATTTTGACCTCTTTCTACCACACTCTAGACACTTAATCGTCTTTTAATAAGAATTTTGTAATGTACTCAATTTTAGGCCTATGCCGTCTAAAAACTTTTGTTTCGAACAAGAACCAGTTAAAAAATATAAAGCTTGACAGTATGAGAAAACTACAGCATCTACCTTATTACCAATTGATCTCAAACAACGCTTAAATTTTTGCAGTACGTGTCTTCGACACATTAGAAAAAATCCGTTTTCTTTTATCTAGATTATTTGGTCGGATGAAGCTTGTATTAGTAGTGCTGGAATTTTTAATCTGCATAATAAGCAGCGGTGGTGGTCCGATGTCAATCCCTAGGCATAGCATTACTATGCAAAATCAGGGAAGTTTCGGTTTTAGTGTTTGATTTGCTTTATTAAACTGAATCGTGAACGATATTCTAAAATAATAAAGAAACACCTTTTTGAAAATTTATTGGACATAACTTTTTCAACAAAATGGGGCACCTCCTCACAATACTAGAAATGTCACCGAACTACTATCTAATCATTTCGGAAACAATTTGATGGGGACGTTCACGGATTTAACACCACTGGATTTTTTTCTTTTGACGCTACATTAAAGACAATTTGTATAAAAGGACATACAATAATATAAATGAACTTAGACAAAATTTTATTCAAATTCTTAATTCTGTTTTAAATACATATTTATAATGGCATGGGAAATGTAATAAAGAGATGCGAATTATGTGTACAAAGAAATTGACATCAACGGAAAACTGTCTAAATTGTTTACTTTTTTTCCTTCAAACTTAAAATATTTCTTTGTCGTTGCTTTGTAGATATTTTTTATATTCTTTGTTACTAATTTGTTATTTTAGTATTAATGTTTAAAAGCACTTATGAGTTTAGTATTATAATTACTTTGTATAACATTGTTTTTATATGATTTTTTTGCTGTTTCCATGATTTGTCATAACTTATTAGTTAATAACATATATCTTGCTCCTATACAACAGTTCTGCCTGCCAGAAAACAATGAAAACTTTAAAATTACAATTTTTTGCTAAAAAGCGTAGAAAATTATTATTTGACCTACAATGACTTATATCATTGAAACCAGAAAAAAGTATTTTAAAAAAAAGTGACCGCACTTAATTCTCATTAAAAAAAGTGCCTGAAGAACGTCAAAATTATTTCTTTTTAATTCTTACAAATAAAGGAACTTTTGTCAATAACTCGAAAACAAAAGACGATAAACAATTTTTGATTTCACTATTAGGTTGTTCTCAAAAAAGAAGATCGATTTTCATATCTATTATAGATAAAGAGATTTCTTATTAAAACATCGAACTTTGGCCATCCTGTACGCAAAGTCAAGACCCATATTTCCAAATTTGTTGCTAGTTTTAAAAATGCTAGATATAGTGCTATTTAAGCCATAATTAGTAGGATAATACGGTACTACAAACAAATTCTAATTTCAAGAGGTTTTTGTAGGAATCATAAGCATAATTTGTTTTAATAAATTTGGGCACACAGCTCGGTTAGTAATTATGTTAAATAAGAATATGAAATCTTAGATGTTTAGCTCTTCTTCTAAAGAAGGTAAATGTAAAGTTTCTCTAATTTCAATATATGAGTATTGTCCAATAGGACAATACATTTTGTATGCAAAATATCTTAAAAATTTATTTTGGACTTTCCCCACTTTTTCAATGTGAGTTCTGTAGTAAGGAAACCACACTATCGCATCATATCTAGGACAGAGATAAGTCTTTACTATTTCTCTCCATAAATCTACTTTGCACGATCTATTGCATTAATAATGTGGTAATTAAAAGTTAACTGAGTTTCAAAAAAAAACCCAGGTCTTTATTGACTCTCATCAGTGATAACCGTTGTATTGCGTAATTAAAGAGAATTAGAAACCAACAGAAAACACAAAATGCACCAAAACTTATCGAAGTGTTTCAACAGCTAACTGTTATCATCAGCGATACCGATATAAAAATAAAACAACGGAACTTATATATACTATCTCTTATCACGCATCGTTAACTTAATTGATTCTTAGATAAGCTTAAATAATTCCGAAAATCCTAATGGACCGTTATCATCATAATTCATAAGCAAATTTCTGTTTTAAAATTTCTAAACTTTCATAAGAATCAAGTTCGTTTTATTATCTACCCTCTTAATTAATTCAATGTCGCCTACTCTATGGCCATTTTCAAGCATATGCATGGCAACACTGGACCTATCTGTGCGATGATATTTGACATGAGCTAGTGCTCTTTAAAACGAGTTTTAATAGGTCTCTTGGTTTGCCCTATATATACTTGGTTACAGTCTTTACAATTAATTTTATATATTCCCGATTTATCACACATTTCTATTGGGTCTTTGATTGCCTAAAAGATTTTGCAAGTTGTTACTACTAGAAGTCACTGTTTTATAATCAAATTTTGAAAATATTTTTGAAGACCTTTTGTGTATGTGGGATAATTTGGTAATTTGACATATTTCTTATCTATTTTGCTATTACTAGTTCCTAACGTTGTAATGTTTCTAATGTTTAACTTATGTTTATGTTTTCTAATTATGTTTGTGACAATTGATTCTTGAAAACCATTGTATGATGCAATCGCTTAATATTTCGCAGTTCTTTATCAAAGTTTTGTTTTGACAATGGAAATGTAATAATCGGTGAACAAAAGTTGAAAGATGCAAGTTTATGTTGCATACTATGGTTGGAATCATTTGTTATAAACCTCATAGTGTTAGTGTCTTTACGATAAATATCTATATCTAGTTTGTTGCCATTTCTTGTCATAAAGTGTCTAAGAAAGGTAACTTAAGGTTTGTTTTGTTTCATAGGTAAACTTGATGTCTCAAATTTTGAATTTAAAATTTCTACAAATTGCTGAGGGCTGTAAACTTTAGTGTCGATGACTCAAAAACGTCATCTACATATCTACACCAAATTCTAGGAAAATATTCTAAATTATTTTTAAATCAGTTTCAAATTTACCCATGAACAGGTTAGCCATAAACGGAGATAACTGTTACCCATTGTTGTACCATAATTTTGTTGATAAATATTATTGTTAATTTGAAAGTAGGTTTGACTCATACATAATCTTGCTAATTTAATAAAATTATCTACTTCTGAATTGTCTAAATGGTTTTGTGAACATATCTTCAAATAATCTAAAGTGATATCTATCGGAACGCTTGGAAACAATGAACAGACATCGAATGAAACTAAAACTTCGTTCTCAGTCAGCTCAAGTTTTAATTTTTTCAATAAAATCGTATGAATTTTGAACACTGAAAGTTGATATTCAAAACTGTTGAATTTATTTGACAACCATTTAGATATCAGATAAGTAGGAGCATTAATACCTGAAACAATGGGACGCATTCTTTTCCGGGTTTATGTATCTTAGGTAAACAATACATTCTAGGAAGAACCGGGTTAGATACCGTTAGTCTAAACCTAAGTTGTTTTGGTATAATATTTTCACATTCTAATAAGACTCTACGGGTATCAGCAATCATTTTGGGAAGAGGATTTTTAGATATTAATGAATAGGGCCTTCATTAAGCATCACCTGAACTGACTCAAAATAACCTCTTTGTCCAAAATAACTACTTTATTGCCTTTATCTGCTTTGAGATAACAACAATTTTTCTTTAAGATTTTTAACAATGTTTATTTCTCTCGCGTTAAATTTAAATTTTGGTAACTGCTGAATATTATCTGAAATTTGAATTTTACAGGCATTCCTAATGAATTTTTAGAATTATCGTCTAAAAGTTTGATCGAACTTTCAATTCCTACAATAATCTTATCTATGGGCGCTTGTTAAATTTGAGGTTATATTTCAAGCCTTTATTCAACAAAGTTAATTGTCATTGTTAAAATTCCGAGGATTTGTTTACCACTATGTTAGATTTTTGGGGATCAAGTCTGTGCACCTCTTTTTTTTTTAGATAATTCTGTGAACTTTTTGTTGTGGGTCATCTTTTTGTGCCAACATTTGTGTTGAATAATTTCATTAATTTGCTTATGAATTATGATGATAACGGCCCATTAGATTTTCGGAATTATTTAAGCTTATCTAAGAATCAATTAAGTTAACGATGCGTGATAAGCAGATAGTATATATAAGCTTTCCGTTGTTTTTATTTTTAGTATCGGTATCGCTGATGATAACAGCAGCTGTTGAAACAGTGTCCGATAAGTTTTGTGCAGTTTTGGTGTTTTTCTGTTGTTAAATAGAGTCAGTTGGTGTTCTTTCCTTTGATAAAGAGAATTAGGTTCTTTGAACGTGAAAATGAAATACATTAGCATTTGTCAATATTTAATGACATACAATTTTAAGGTAGATGGTATTAAGAACATCAGCTAAATTTAAACAATCATCATATTTAGTAATTGGCAAGTACAGATTAAGGTCATCAGCAAGTTAAAAAAATTGACAACACTTAAACTCATTTCCATTATCATTAATAAAGAGGTTAAATAGTAATGGTCCTAGATGGAATCCTTGTGGTACTCCCCAGTACACATTGAAAGCATAGGAAAGTAATTTTTTATTTTAAAAATTTGTATTCGGTTCGTCAAATAACTGAGCAACCAAGATATCAACCATGGTGGAAATTCCTACTACTGATGTTATCTTTCATAGTAAAAATAGATTCAAAAACTTTCTGTATGGTAACATTTCGTATGGACCTACCGAACAATTGAGGTTTGGTTTGTGATTAAGTTCAGTGAGATTTCTTGTATTGATTGAAGAAAACTGGAAAGCAAATAAATTAGAGATACCACAACAAGAATTACGCTAAACATTATCAAGTTGAATAGTAGCAGGGATACCGTAATCTAGTGATAATAAATTTACATAATTCCAAAAATATTTTGAATCTAAGAAAAATAATATTTTGGTACTTTATTAATATAATTGGTGTAACACTGCTTAACCAGATATTTGCAATTTTGGTCGGAGTCCAACGAATACCTTATAAACCGAGCTGTTATTAGTCTACTTAAATTTGAAATGAGCTTTTTTTTGCTAATGGTTAAGCTTTTTAACTTTGATGTGTACCATTTTTGAAATTTGGAAGATTTATATTGTCTTAGTAATAAAAACTAGAAATTGAATATTTTAATCAATAGAAGCAAAATAATTATTTGAGACGTTACAGTCTGCATTACAGAAGTCTAAATACAGTATGACAATAAATATACAATAGTGAAACCTGAAACATAACATTTATTTTCCATTACAATTTAAGTTTTTTTGCAGTATTTTAATGTTTGTGTATATCATGTTCAATGTGACCACCATCTCTTTGTATGCAAAGTTTTAGACGTTCCTGAAGATTATGGACAATGTTCCTGCCTTAAGTTTTGAAAGAACTCGGAAATTGTTGTTTTTAAATCCGATATTATTTGTGGGGGATTTCCATTGAAAATTGAGTTCTTCATCATTCCCCAGATGTAAGCATCCGGATGATTCAAGTCAGGGCTATGCGAAGGATAATCGAAATCAGTTTTCCTAGAAATTATTCTGTCACAGAATTGTTCCCTTAACATTGCAAGTGTAGCATAACACTAAAACTTGTCGCTCCATCTTGCTAAAACCACTGGCTACGATAGGGTAAGTCAGTGTAACAAAACCCAACAAACCAATCGCTCCAGACACTGCACACCACACAGTTACTTGGCTGTCATGAAAAGGGGCCTCATAAAATTCATCTAACCGAGCAAACCCGATGAACCTATAGGACTGTCTGTTATTGTGGCCTGTCAGCGACACGTGTGACTCATCTGTAAACTAGATGTTTGACAGTAATTCTTTATCTTCATTCTGGATGGCTAAATTCCGAGCACAATAATTTAATCGTAATCACTTATTTGCGGCGTTCAGCTTATGTACGGTTTGGAATAGGTACGAAAAAGCTCCTACATCTTTTATCATTAAGCGGAAGGATTCTCTATTTTCAGAGCCTGCTTCTGGTTGGTCTTTTTTGGAGACTATAAGGCTTGTTGCAGCACCCTACCGTGATTTTCATTGTTTCGCACAGTTCTCTTTCGCCCAGATCTTCCTTTTCGTAGGATAAGATACATCAAAACTTTCTCATTACGGCCTATATTACACTATATGAAGGTGCTTGTCTACCATACTGGTCCCCAAATTTACTTACCAAATATTATACTTTGCCCGTTGTTTCTTACAACTTCGTATGAACGAGAATACTGGTCACAAATAAAAATCCTCTCCAAACAGCGAGCATTTTATTTGACTCGACAGTGGCCAAGCTTAAAGAAAAACTGTTATCTAAAAGTCGGTTTGACATTTGCAGCCATCAATTATTTCCATGGCACTACGACGTCTCTTGTAACTTCACTTCTGTTTATTTATTGTTAGTGTATATTGCAAAATTTAATAAATTGATATTCTTTATTATTAATACTTTTTTCTAGTAGTACACAGACCTTTGATATTACCTTCCAAAGTAGATTTTTCAAAATCGGTTTTGACCATTATTTTGGTTCTCAGTGGCTACAATTTAAAATATTCTAATTATACAGAGGTCTCACTTTCATGAACCACCTGTCAACTCTGATAGTTTAAATAGAAACATATATTTTTTATTCTGAATCTACTTACGAGTTATATTCAAAAAATGATTCTTTTCGAGATATCAATTTTTAAACATTTAATTGGGTCAATACCGACCTTCAGATTTTTCACGTTTTTTAGGTTATTTGAAATATCAAATTCAAATTTTATGCACACTTAGGGCGGTAACGACCCTAACTGTCGACGTTGACATCGATTATACAGGGTATGAGAAAAAAAATATCAAACTTTTTAATCGAAAATGATGAATAACTTAATACAATCAAATAGAACACTCTGTATATTTTTTGGCAAATCGATGTAAAAAATTCTCTACAAAAATCCCTGTTAGAGTGAAACTCATTTATATCGAAAATCCACTGTTAAGCAAACGATGAATCTCAAAACTTAATGTTATCACGGTGGTGTTACTAATTGTCCAATCTATCACAATTTTATTGTATCTTTGAATTGTTAGAATACTGAGTGAGTTTTCGACGGCAGAAGTAGTTAGTTCATTATTACAAAGCAGATAATCCGGAACAACAACGATATCCCCGAACTGAGATACAAAAAACTACAATTGCCTATTTTGTTAAAAATACTAGGAAACATGTATGTACTGAAGAGGATATGCAATTTAACATCGTTGTGGTTATAAGCATTTGAGAATTCTATTTTGGAAAGAATACGATAAATAGCAGATAACGTTCAAGCTTCGAAGAACCTTGTAAATAATGTGTTACGAAAGAACAAATTCCATCCTTATCGACTACAACGCCATATCAGTATCTAACAAAAACAGTTTTATAATGCTGACACGCTTACTAAAATTCTTTTCGTATTTGACATTTCTAGTTTATTCAGATATTCCTTTCGGCTATTTAAAATAATCTGTCCAGCGATTTGGTTGTAAATTTTGATGATCTATTTCATAATTTCGAGTTGTCAATAAAAATGTTTTGATGAAACGAAAAAAAAACATTAATAGAAAAATTAAAAAAATACAAAATAACAAATCAAGAAACCTATTGCGAGAGTTAGAAATATGATTTACTTCTTTAAAACATAAAAGTGAAAAATTATCATCTAACATTTGAGCCTGATAACCAACGGGACATTTAGATAATAAACCATCATCACTGTAACATGTGGTAAATTGTAATCGTTAAAAAGATAAATGTTGTGTTCTGGATAATTAAACATAAGTTGTACCAATAATAATGTTTAAAGTACTAGTTTGAAATGTAATGAATATATGTCTTCAAGAATCATAATTTTCTTAGCGATAATTGACTTTTTAACACATATGAGAACACCTCCTCCTCGAAGTTTGTTGGTGCGATATTGACTACGGTTCTTTCTGAGATAGAGTTAATTAAAATCAAATGACATTAATTTGACATCTGCTTGACAGTTGCATTGTAGGCGTCATCGTGGTTGTCAATGTGAGATGAAACAGCCACTATTTTTATGGAAAAGTAGAAAATTGATAATATTTCACAAAATAACAATTTTTAGAATAAACAACCTCACACAAATTTTTCTTATTTCTTAATGATAAATTAGTTCAAGTAATAAAAATAAAGGGTTTCTATTTGAAAAACGCAAGTTTTTTCATATTGAATTTTGTACATCTTTTTCGAACACTCTGTATCAATAAATTCAATTATTTCATTCTGAACTATTACAATACACTTTCTTCTACGAGAAAAAATTCAAAGCAAATAATTATGTGTTGTATATGTGACGCTTGCTTCCCAATTCGGTTAGTTTCTGTAAATAACAACAAATGACCGATTTCGGGCACCAGATTTGATGACGATTGATCTCCGTTTGTTCGTCGGGCAGCTACAGTCGCGGTTAAAATTCCAGTGTTCTGATCTTCTAAAGGGAAGCAGTTCGGAGAAATAAAGAAAATACGATTAAACTCAAACCTTCTTTATTTAGCACAAACAAGTTGTTATTAGTTTCACAGAGAAACAGCATATATTAAAGTAAAGCATCAACCATGCAACTCAAAAGCAGTCAGCGGATTTGACGGTTATAGGGGTAAGAGTTTCAGTAATGTAAGCAGAGCGGCGGTTAATTTCGGGATGAGGGTGACGGTTTATAAGCAGAACGGCGGTCTGTTAAGGGATGCGGTAGGTAGTGGGAGTGACCGAGTCGACATACGAAAACTTTGACGTCTGTCAAACACAGTGAATAATTGAGCAATTGTCAAATCACATGGCGTTCCATGGCTAATTAATGCAAATTATATGAAGACAATGCGATTTTTAATAATTATTGCGATTATTTCGAAAAGTTGACGAGTTAGCTATACCACTATTCTATTTCAACTGGAAGGCATTTTAATTGTCTTAATCAAAATTTCAAGTAATATACAGTTTTGACCTTTTTTGTATGTCACGTCAAAATCATTAATTTTAAACTAGCCTGTATAAGATAAAATAAATTTATTTAGGTGGCAGTTAAATACAAGGATTTTGCAAACTGCATCTAAAATTTCAGCTAAATTTAAATTTTGTTATCATATTTTGAAATAAAATAACCTAAAAAATTATTATCTCGAAAACCGGTGTAGATAGGTATAGGGAACTATTCAGAAAAAATATCAGTAAAAATTGCGATTCTAAAATTTAATAATATAGTACAGAGTGTTTCATTAAAAATTACTAAGTTGTTACTACTTTTGAGTAGAAACGGCAACACCGCCAAAATGAAAATATTTTAGAAAGATAGATCATGTCTATTTATGGCAGTAGCCAAATTGTCAGATTACTCCTATGCCCCGATTTCTATAAACGTCTAACCTACCATCGACTGTCAATGACCCTGTATAAGGAATAACTTAAGAGAGGGGACTGCTTGCGCACGAAAGTTTAAGCAGGGCGCTATCGGATTTCATCCCGCTATCTTTCGCTTTGGGTTTACAATTAATAATATACAAAATTAATAACAGTTAAATACACAACAAATCAAATCAATAATAACTTATTCAAATTAATTTAGTGACGGTGCGTTATTTAAAAATAAAACGCATCCTTACACATATGAGAAAAAGTACCCTTACTTTCTGGTCTGAAAACTTAAATTTTGACTTAAAAGTTCAAATATCTGAAGAAATGTTTGTTTTAAGTGTATAATGTTATTCACAAAAGTATCCATAATTTTATACAGTATCTGAAAATGTAATAATATACAGGATTTCCTATTTGAAATAAGGAAGTTGCTATCGACTTCCGGTATAACCGGAAATGTCGCAATCTTGAAAATATTTTAGCCGAGTGTCCTCTAAACTTGTAAGCACAGTTCTAAATTTTCAAATTTTTGGTGTCACTGGTTCTCGAGATATTTCTAATTGACGGTTTATCTGCCGCACCCTTTCCCTTTCATACCTTTCAACTTTGAAATTTAAAAAGAAACTATATTTTTCTATTTTTTTTTATTCAATCTATAATAACTTTATGTATACGAGTCGTACTCAAAAAATGATACTTTTCGAATATCTATTTTTAGACATTTAATTGGGTCAATATGGATCTTCAGATATTTCACGTTTTTTTGGTTATTATTTGAAATATCAAATTCAAATTTTATTCACGCTTAGGGTGGTAACGACCCTAACTATCCATGATTTCCAAGTTGACATCGATTATAAAGGGTATAACTGAAAAAATATCAAACTTCGTAATAAAAAATAAGCAATGTATATTTTTGCTAGATCGATGTAGAATTACCGCATGTGTCGGGTATTCGGACTAGCGCAATTCACTATATTGCTAAAATTGAAAATATTTTAAGAAAATCGGCGGTAAGAAAGAATTATGAACTATTCAAATTTAAATGTTTTCTTGTTTATGATATAACACGACTAGTTACTGTTATGATAACTATACACTGCTTTTCAAGCGAATAAGTGTATCCCTAAGAAATAATCTTATTAATCTTAGAATTCAATATTGGTATAGTTTATGGCACCAAAACATTATTTTTAAACCAAACCCATAGTTTTCGATTGTAATTTTTTTGTAAATTGCGGAGTGTCAAACAGTCTAAAATGTTGGAAATACTATTTAAATTGATTTACCATAGTCATCCGAACAAGAATGTTTTTTTTGTCTCACCTGTTAATTATATTATCACACGCCGGTGATCGGTGAAATATATCTACTATGTTAGTCTAAAACGAAAATAAGTGTCATTCTGACGAGAATTGAGGTGTTTCACTTAAAAACTCTTATCTGTATAGTTAATAGCATTTTATGTAATAATTATTGATAAGCTTGAACCTATATTCTACGGAAACTATTTGTTTCTATTTAGATATGCGACTTTTTAATCATAGCTCTGAACTAACTTTTATTTTAAATGAGAAACTGGATTTTTATGCACATAGTGATGTTTTAAGGTAATAATTTTGAACCAAAATAAAACTACTTCAATTAAAGTTAAAAAAAAAAAAAGAATTTCGTTGGTGATAAATATTTATATTTGCTGAATAGGTTTTTTCCACAGATACAGAAAAATTAAATTAATAATCATTATTCATGACAAATCAATATTTTTTTATTGATTAGATTGAAACGTACGAGTATGTTATCTCTAATAGCTATTACATAATGAAAATTGACTTTGTGGAAAGATGTCGCATATTCTACTATTATGTAAAGAAGCAGCTATCATGTGATTTTGAAAAAAAATATTGTATGAAGAACAACATTAATTGTATAGTATTTATTGATTAATTAATTTACCGTTTCTTAAAATATCGTTTCCCTGTTACACCTGAATGAGTCATAGTCTAGAAAAGAAACATCATTTTAAAGAAATCGAATAAAATTCGAACTTACAAAAATATATCCATTATCGGTAAATTCATGAATCCTGGTTCCTGCATCTTCGTCCCCATTTTTTGAAGTGACTATTATCTTGTTGCCTTCCATTTTGGCTATACTCTAAAAATACTATTGAAGTAACTATTATTTTTAAGTAAAACTTACTTTTAAAACAATTTTTTTAAATTCGATAGGCTCCTCGTATTCTTCATCTAGAACAATCACGCTAGGTTTGGAACCATCGTCGAAAGTGTACTTTTTGCCGTCCACCGATATTTTCAACTTCTTTCCGAAACTTTCTGCCAAAAATGCAATAGCTTCTGGAAGTCCTAATATTTTGTCTAATAAGTAATATTTAAACAGTTCACGAAATACATTACCGATATGAGCAAGATACTCTTTGAAGTTTTCATTTTTTTCAAGGATATATTTTCCCTCAATTTGTAGCATTTTTAAGACTATTCGGTTACTGATATTCAACTGCAAATTTTTACAACTTCAACGTGCTTATATACAAACATTATCGTAGATAAGCGTAGATAATATATAATTAGTGTTTCAATATCTACGAATTGTTTTATAAACCTTACATTACGTAAAACTATTTTGGTAAAGTAAAAATCCCCTTACTTTAAATTAACAATTGCATTTCCGGGCTTACAAAACATAATACAACATCACATCTATCAATGTCTATCGTATATCAAATTAGTCGTCGAACCAATTTTTGTCTTATGATAGAAAAGACGGATGGAAATGAACCTGTCCTGTGAAGTTATACGATACTTAATATTAAATTTTGTTACAAATATTCTAATACTGTAATTTTTTAAGACTAGACGTAGACTTTGAAACCATACTTAAAAAACAGATTATGTAACGTGTGTAATATACAATTTTTTCGACTTTGCATCTTAAATCTAAAAAAAAAAATTAAAAAAGTTAACTCCATGTTTAAACTTTGACATTTAGTAATGTTTTTTTACGAATTTGGCACCACGATAAGTTTGGCGTCCATTAAATTTAAATTAATCTTTCAAATACCAACTTGAAGTACGGAACAGTATCGTTATAGAGTTTCAGTGACTTTATAACGATACTGATATTAGACAGATTACCGTCGACAACAGTATATTAAAGAACTATTTCAGAAGACGGATTTTATAAGACGAGTACGAGTTGCTAAAATGCCTTCTGAAACGAATTCTTTATACTATTTTTTCTATTTTGTGCTTTTCAGATTGATTTTAAAATAAAATTTCGCAAGTTTTTAAATTTAGGGAATTTTGAAGTATAATTTCTAGTTTAAGTTTAATTAGTACATTTATCATACGTTGAATTAAAAAAAAATGGGTGGAAATAAAAATACGTAGATAAATAAATCTACTGAACATTAATTACGATTTAAATTAACGCACGCCGAACGTAACGACAGCTTTGACGTTTAACATCAAATCAGTGTTACCACCGTTCAAAATAAAAATTGTCCTATTTCTGTAAAAGAACTCAATTTTCTATAAAAGAACTCATTTGGATGCTTTTATAGCTCTGTAAGCTGTAAGTTATTTATCAACCAGGTAATGAAGGGTCCACAGGTTGTATTGATTACGTCATATTTAAACAATTGAATTTGATAAAGGCAAGTACAATATTACTAAAATGTGTTCTCAATGATTAAATAAATTATTTCGTACTTTAATACAATTTTAATTGATTTATTATAAAGTGGTTATCTCTATTTAAACAACTTAAGCAAATATGTTTATGTGATTACACATTAGATTTGAAATTTCATTCGTACAAGCTGCAGTGTGCTACAACTGAAGGAAAACGATTATGACACAGAGTAATAAATACTTTCAAAGGAACAACTTAACGTCTGCGCGTTTGATCTTTGCAAGACAATAGCAGCCATGTTTAAGAGTAGAACTTCAGGATCGTATTTAGAAATTTTAATTATTACAATCCAAATTATCATCCGGCATGATCAAATTTCGGAATAAATTCAAGGAAATTGTATCATGCTTTTAAATGACAAAATATAGCACTATTGTCTAAAGTTTCCAAGGTGTGGTGATAATAATAATAATGTTTATTTGTTCAACAGAAAAATAAACTCCATTAACAGAACAAAATACAATTACACAGTAGTGTAGAAAACAGAAAAAATAACTAATAAAATAATAAAATATAAAAATGGTAACCGATCTAGTACAATTAGTATAAGATTTATTTATAATAGTTAAATATACGTAAATACCTATCAATAATACAAACCTAACTAAAGTGATCGTTTATATTTTGCAAATATTGAGCTACAATTAAATTTTCACTATCGAAATGTATATCACAATTAGCAGAGATAGTGTTAAAAATACAGCAGATGTTCATCATTGGTGATTTATATAATATATTTGATTTAAATCTAGGATTATAAAAAGTTAAATTAGATCGGGAATGGTAATAAGGTACATAGTAGTAAACTAATGAAAGTAAATGTGAAGAGTCAATTTGATTATGAACTAATTTATGAAGGAATTTAAGACTAAACAATTCTCTGCGTAACTTTAAAGGCTGAATATTAAATCTTTTAACAAATGAGCTTGGGATAAACCTCTTATTGGGTAAGTATTATCCAATTTGTATGTTAAATACTTCAAGAATTTTCTTTGAACAGATTCAATTTTTAATATTTGATATTTGTATACAGGGTACCATATTAGAGACCCGTACTCAAAATTGATCTAACCAGTGAAAAATACAATATTTTCAACAAATGAACATTAGTAAATGATTTAGAATTTCGAATGATAAATCCAAGAGTTTTATTACATTTATTACAAATTTGAGTAATGTGACCAGCAAAGGTGAATTTAGAATCAAAATTAACACCAAGATCCTTTATTTCTAAGCAGCGTTCTAGTAATATTGAATCAATAGCATAACAAAAAGTTATGGGTCGAAATTTTCTAGTGTATGTTAATATTTTACATTTTCCAATATTCAACGATAACTTGTTATCAGAGCACCATTGTTGCAATTTATTCAAATTGTCTTGTAAATGTAAACAGTCCCCTATGGTAGATATCGAAGTAAAAATTTTTAAGTCATCAGCAAATAAAAGATGATTGCACGTTAGATTAAGGGATAAATCATTAATAAATAATAAAAATAAAAGTGGCCCAATGATAGAACCTTGAGGAACACCTGATGTTGGTATAATAGATAGAAATAAGTAACACTTAGATAACGATTATTCAAATACGACTGAAGTAGTAAGATTAGTGAATGGTGAAATCCAAATTGTTGGAGTTTGACCAATATAATGTCATGAGAAATACGATCGAAAGCCTTAGCTATATCCGTATAAATAACGTCTACTTGCCCTTATGAATCTAATGTTTTACTAATGTACTCACTGATACATACAAGATTAGTTATAGTAGAACGTTTTTGCATAAATCCATGCTGTTTAGTAGAAATTTGGTTTTTCACTAAAGTATAAATTTTTGAGTATAAAACTGATTCAAATATTTTACTAAAATTGTACTTATAGGTCGATAGTTAGTAATATTAGTTGGATCACCATTTTTAATCACAGGACAAATGTAAGAAGTTTTCCAAAGCAGAGGAAACTCACCAGTAACAATTGACATATTAATTAACAAATGCAACTGCTTAACAAAGATATTTGAAAAAATTTCACCAAAAAGCTGGGGATTTGATCTGGGCCAGCTGAATTCTTGGTTTTTAATTTAGAAACTGCATCTAATATTTCCTCTTCCGAGATGTTGACAATATTAATAAGAACATTACTCTGATTAAGAGAATTGAAGTTATAATTAAGAAGAGAGTCAGTTCTAGAGGGTAGATAAACACTACCAAAGTAGTCTTTAAATGCGTTCACTATAATATCAGGCGATAAAAGTTCAGCGTTATTATAAAAATTTTATTGGGTATACGTAAATTCCTTTTTTAATTATTTATAAATTTCCAAAAATATTTAGGATCATTAGGAGTTGTATTCTGAACATATGTAATGTAATTCAAATATGCAGATTTAATTTGCCATTTAGTTAACCTTCTCAGAGATAAAGTGATAGTTATGTTGCACATGAATGTTTATTTCAAATTCAATATGACGGCGCTGATCTAGTCTTGAAACATGGCGATACCAATGTGCGAGATGGGATGCCCATTAGGCCGTGACTTAATTAAATTTTTTTTTCAAGTTCGCCGGCCAGAAATCACTTCTCATACGTAAAAACTAATGCGCGTTCAGGTACGGGACCTCTAAAATTAATATAACAAACACGTGCCCTAAAGCCCTGAAGTTTCCCATAAGAAATACACGTTTTTTTTTTTTTTTTTTTTTTTATTTTTTTTTTTTTCCATTTTTTTTTTTTTTTTTTTTTTTTTTTTTTTTTTTTTTTTTTTTTTTTTTTTTTTTTTTTTTTTTTTTTTTTTTTTTTTTTTTTTTTTTTTTTTTTTTTTTTTTTTTTTTTTTTTTTTTTTTTTTTTTTTTTTTTTTTTTTTTTTTTTTTTTTTTTTTTTTTTTTTTTTTTTTTTTTTTTTTTTTTTTTTTTTTTTTTTTTTTTTTTTTTTTTTTTTTTTTTTTTTTTTTTTTTTTTTTTTTTTTTTTTTTTTTTTTTTTTTTTTTTTTTTTTTTTTTTTTTTAAAATTTTTTTTTTTTTTTTTTTTTTTTTTTTTTTTTTTTTTTTTTTTTTTTTTTTTTTTTTTTTTTTTTTTTTTTTTTTTTTTTTTTTTTTTTTTTTTTTTTTTTTTTAAAAACAGGCTAAAATTTTATGTTTAAATTGAAAAAAAAGAGAAAAATTAAGTAAATTTTTTTATTTTTTTTTTTTTTTTTTTTTTGTTTTTTGTTGTTGTTTTCGTTGGTTTTTTGTTTTTTTTATAATAAATAAAAATTAAAAAATTTTTAAATTTTTTCTTTTTTTTTTTATTTTGCGTTTCTTTTTTCTATTTTTTTTTAAAAATAAATATATTTTTTTTTTTTTTTTATAATTAAATGGAAAAGTTTTTTTTTTTTTTTATTTTTTTTTTTTTTTTTTTACTTTTTTTAATTAAAAAAATGGAACTTGAAACCGTTGACGAGAGCGAGCGAAATTTTTTTTAGAGAAATTTATTTTTTTATAAGGGAAAACCAAAACTATTTTAAATTTTTTTTTTATTTTTTTTTGTTGTTTTTTTTTTGTAGTATCATAGATATAAAGTTACTAAAGATGCGCAACGCATATGGGGAAAATGTAACCGACAATTTCACCGATTTGTAGATGGCTCCACTGACAATTTTCAGCGAAATATTTTTAGTTGCTTTCTAGTGCGCGTTGAATTAACGTCACCGTCCGCTCCGAGTTTATACGTGTGTCTGGAAGTGATTTGTTATGACAATGGCTAAAGTGCGAGTATGTGAACTGCAAAAACAATACGAAGAACAACAGAGACCAAGGTTTTTTTAATTCCCAATAAAGATGTACACCGCCCCAGCGAGTGGCAAAAAAATTGTGGGAACATTGTTATTGCCCTTGTAAAAATTATTGACGATTTAGGAAATAAGTTAATTTGTGACGAACATTTCTTAAGGTCGGACATAATTATAAACAATAAAAGAAAACAATTACATAAAAATGCAGTGCCGGTAAAATTCGAGACAGAAGGTATGTACTTACAAAGCAAATTAATATTATTTTTATTTACCTACTGAAATAGTTTTGTGTATTAACTTATCTTTCTATAGTTTTTTTTTAATTTCAAATTGATAAGATAAATAATTATGCCTCTTTTGAAGTGATTCACATACATTCGTCGCGTGTTTTATTAACTTCCGTTTGAAAATTGATCGCTTATAATTTCTGATTTTTAATTTATCCAACTGTAAGTTTTTGCGCAAAAACAAAAATACAAAACAAATTTAATAGCCCATTAACAACTTATTTGTTGTTTGATTACAATGTACTAAAAGTTGTGTGTAATTAATGAGAATTAAAATTTTAAAAGAATATTTAAAATTAAATACAATTGACCCCTCACTTGTTATCAGTGAATTGACGTCAATTTTTTTTTCTCAGAATCAACTTCGCCTAGATTTATTGCTGGTCCGAGCGGAGTACAGACGTTCTACAGCAAAACGTACCTTACCTTTATTAGATTCGGATAATCCTGCACCGCATAAATTTAGAGCATCACAACAAAATGATTCATGTGATTCTGATATTAGCAGTAGGATTGTAGATATGCCTTCACCAAAACCGAGAATACAGTTAACAGTTAAGTGTAAAGAAGATAAAGCGAAATTACTTCGCATAAATAAAAAACTAAAGGCCAAGAATATCTAAAATATGAGATTAAAAATTAAATGTATACCGTATTGCCCTTTTTCCTGTCTGTATCCTTATTTTTTCCAGTTTACATTCTTCTTCGACTATATAACCTGGTGTTTCCTTCTCCAAACCTAGTGTCCACTTCCAATACCTTTCCTGTATCTTCTTCAGTTTCTCCCATTCTCTTCATCCCCACACCTCTGCTCCGTACATCAACACACACACCTTTTACTATTCTCTCAAATATCCATTTTCTTTTCTCCAAGTCTTTTACAAATATTCTTTCGCCTATACCCCATACCTCCCTTATTATTTTATTTCCTTTTTCTCTGGTTCCTTAATCTGGTCTTCGTCTTTGTTGTCGTACCTCACCATATACCCTAGGTATTTATACTTGTCTACCATCTTTATCTTTTCCTCTCCCCACTTCCATTTCCCTCCTTTTATTCTACCTTTTTTCTTCTTAAACTCCTATTTTTTTTTATACGTAAAAAGTACGGCTGTTATTCTATTGTTTGTGTGTACTTTAAATATGTATGTTTAATATATAAAAATGTATTGTAAAATCTAATAATTATGTCTCTGTGTAACTGTTATATATGTATTTATATTTTATTATGTATACTGATGAAGCTTTTATTAAAAAAAAAGAAACGTTTATAGTAATTAATAAATTATTTTCAAAAATTTGGCTGAAATATTTCTGCAACCTTAATAAATCCATAATTTTTGTTTTTCTACATTTAATTCTAATTTCTTTTTTCCAAATATCTATTTATCACTTTTGTCATTCCTTTCATTTCCTCCTCTGTTTTTGCCAAGACCACCATATCATCTGCGTAGGCTAGAACCCACACTTTTCTTCTTCCCACCACTATCCCTCCTACCTGCTGTCCTTTAATTTCTTCCTGTAAGTCTCTTACATACAAAGAAAATAAACCAGGGCTCAGTCGACATCCCTGTTTCAACCTTTTCTCTATCCCAAACTCTCTTCCCAGCTTTTCCCTCACTCTTGTACTTGTACTCTCTGCACCTTGTTTCTTTGTATATTTCTTCTATTGCATCTATTAAATCTTCGCTTATTCCAGCCTCTTTCACGTTTTCTCACAACAATCCTTTTGCCATTTTTTAATTTTTTTTTTATTTTTAATTTTTTTTTTTTTTTTTTTTTTTTTTTTTTTTTTTTTTTTTTTTTTTTTTTTTTTTTTTTTTTTTTTTTTTTTTTTTTTTTTTTTTTTTTTTTTTTTTTTTTTTTTTTTTTTTTTTTTTTTTTTTTTTTTTTTTTTTTTTTTTTTTTTTTTTTTTTTTTTTTTTTTTTTTTTTTTTTTTTTTTTTTTTTTTTTTTTTTTTTTTTTTTTTTTTTTTTTTTTTTTTTTTTTTTTTTTTTTTTTTTTTTTTTTTTTTTTTTTTTTTATATTTTTTTTTTTTTTTTAAATTCAAATTGTCCTTTGTTTTTTTTTTTTTTTAAATTTATTAATTTTTTATATTCTTCAGTCCATTTTTCTTTTCCCTCTCCTCATTTCTATCTTTGCTTCCTGGCACTCGCATTTCACCATTGATTTTGTCTCTCCAAATTTCCTGTTCTCACTCTATACTTTCTCTTTTCTGTTGCTTCTTCTATTTCTTTTATTATCTTGTTTATCTCCTCCTCTATTCCTCCTTCTGAATTTTGTCCTTTCTCCTCTCCTTGTATCTTTCTATATTTTCATCCGTCCATACCTTCATTTCTCTCCACTCCTCTTTTTTTTTCTTCTGTATCATTTTCTTCTCCCACCAAGGTCACTTCTAACGTTTGATGATCAGAGTCTACACTTTCACCAATTTTGAACTTTGCTATGTCTTATATACTTCTTTCATTTGTAATTACATAGTCTATTACCGACTCTCCTCTTCCTCCAATAAACGTATATTCCCCTTTCCCTCCATCCTCCATGTTTCCGTTTAATATTGTTCATCCTTTTTCCTCACAAAATTCTACCAATTTTTTTCTTGCCCATTTATTATTTTATCTATTGATACTCTTTTCTTTACCCGTCCATTTACCATCATACCTCCTTCCTCTCCTATCCTTGCATTGAAATTGCTTCCTAATATTAGTTTTTTTCATCTCTCTGTTTCATTACTTTATCTATTTTTTCTATTTCTTTTCCATAAATTGTTATTACTTCATACCTTTCTCCTTCTTCTGTTTCTATATTCGTTTTCATCACTCCCATTATTCTTTCCTCTCTCTCCTCTTTTTCTTTTTTTCCATTCTTCTCTCACCCCTATTATTATTCCTCCTTTTGCTCTTCCCATCTTCTTTGTTTTTTTCGCGAACTGTATCTTCCATATAAATTCTTCAGGCATCTTGTCTTTCCACTCTTCCCAATCTTTCTCTACCATCCAGGTTTCCACCTGCCCCACCATTTTAAAATCCCTAATATAATTCCAAAATTCCCTTCTTTTGTTTTTTATTCCTGCCACATTCCAAAATAATATCCTGTTTTTTCCCTGTCCCTTCGTCCTTCTCCTTCCACCCACATTTTTAGGAATCACTTTTTTCCCCTCCTTTCCATATTTTTTGGCCTCTAACCTTATCTTTGTTTTTATATCTCTTTCCTTTTTCATGTTTCATGTCCTCGTCAATATAGATTCTCGTACCTCGTAACTTCTTCTTATTTCGTAATATCTCTAATTTTGCTTCTAAACTTCCTACCTTTATTAATACTATTCTCTTCTTTATCTCTCTAGCTTTCTTTCTTCAACCCCTTAACATATCTTGGACCTGAATCTTTATTTCTTGGTAGTTTCCGTTTACTTCCAACGCTTTCACGACTAATTTTTCTCCTCTTTTCTTTCTCTATGTTTTCCACTTTTCTTTCTAAGTTTTCCACCTTTTCCTCTAATTTCTTGCACTTATTTTCCCATTTCTCATTAATTGTCTTCATTTCCGCTTCAATTCAATTCAATTCAATTATTTTATTTACAATCAAATACAAAAATATATTAAAATACAACAGATATAAATAGGTAAATATATGAAAATAAATGTGTAAATATATATATTTGTGAATTAAAAGTAAGTACGTCAAAAATAAAAAAATTGGAATCAAGCAATATGCCATCTTAGTGTAAGACCAATAGAGAAAAAAATCATTTCAACTATCTGTCAGATTGCCATTTGAATTTGTCAACGGTATAGATAACTGTTTTAAGCAGATGATTTTTCACGTGCCTTTTAAATTGATTTATCGAGTTCATCTTAATAGAGTCTGGGATTTGATTGTACAACTTGCAAACATTATAATAAACCCTCTATGGAAAGTTAGAGTATTAAATTTAGGCAGTTGTAAGTTATTTTAAATCGTGTATCGTGTTCATGATTTACGTTATGTAATTCAAAATTCTTTTTTGTACTTGTGAACAAATACCAACATCTCAAATATGTACAGTTGCACTAATGTCATTATCCGCAAGTTTTGAAATGCCCCTAGGCATGATTCACAAGGCCTAAGGACTGCTAATGCTCGTCCCCTAATTTTAAACAAAAATTATTCCATACTTTAGCGTTGCTTGAAAATAACTAAAATAAACAACTTTACATATGTGCAAAGAGCATTTCAAAGTAAGCGCTTTTATAGCATAGGAAAGACTTGCTAGTTTTTGACATAAAAGACCAGTGTGAGTCCCAATTCAAATTATTATCTACACTGACTCCTAAAAGTTTTGAATAAGACTTTACCTTTAATTTATCATCTCCAGTATCGATTAAGTCTGGATAACTTAATTTAGATTTTATATTTTTAAAACATAGACAATGAGCCTAATTCCTTTCGTTCTTTCTTGGTTTATTTTTATTAACTTAATTTCTCTTAGCGTCTCATACATACATCTCGTATTTCATCTTCTTCTTGCCTCCCACGTACTTTTTTTTTACTTTTCTCTTCATTCTTACGGTCTTTCTCTGGCGATCTACCCATCTTTTTACTTCTTCTGAATGCATTAAATAACTCTTCTTCCGTGTTTCTTTTTCTCGAGTCCGAATCCCTGTGTCTGTTCAATCCCACACGTTATTTTATGTAATTTGCATAAGAATAATAAGAATAACTTCTTGCATAGGACGCGATAATATGTGAGAAAAAAAGCAAAAATCAAATTAGAAATTGAAAACAGTCGTACCATTGATTTCGGAGAAAAACGACCTAATTTTGAATGCGATGATAAGTAAATATTGTTTAGACAAATAAATTGTTTATGTAAGCAAAAACGTAAATAAATTGATTTATTAAAATTACAGTGTTGTTTTATTAAAAGCATTGAATCAATATTAAAGTTTTGAAACAAAATTAAAAAGTAAATTATAAATCTACATCTACATTGAGACACGATAAATTTGCGAGTTTTTTAATTTAATAGGAGAGCAAATAAAAATGCGTGCAGTGCAGAAACCGGAGCCTACCTTAACATTCTTAAACGAAATTGCGGCCTTGAATACCTTGTAGAAGTTAACACCAATAACAGCCGTGGCACCACAATCTACGAATACAGTTTGTGGACCGCGGGTTAAAGAGGGTTCGGTTTCTGGAGGGAGAAGCTGGCACACATTTTAACTAACGGTTGCTTATCTTCCAGTAACTTTATAATCAATGGTAGAATTCAATTATGTGGTCTATTTTACGATAAAATCCACGTAAATAGCGCTCGGCTTAAAAAAACACGAAATAAACTAGGTCGGCACTTAATTATTATTCTTTTTTATTTTTCACGTTTGCCAGGTGAAATAGGTTCAAATATATTCAAAAATAACAAGAGAATCTGACGAAATAATTTATGATTAATTATTAGAACCGTAAGTTTCTCATAAGTTTAGCACGCGAATAACAATTTAAAGCGTTAATCCTTTTATTGAAATTAGTTGAAATATCGGAATTCTTTTTTTTTTAAATTAAATTCTTATGTGGGTTGAGCTGCTGAGTATGTATCAGGATGATATTTGGATACTGATTGGTTTAAAATAAATTTTTACTGTATACAACTTCAAGTACAGATATTTCGAAAAATCATCGAAAAAAAATATTAATTAAGGGTTTTTTAATTTTTCAATGAACAGAACACAGTTTATACCTACATAGTAAGTTGTTAAATATTAATATTTACATTGATAATTCATTAAATAAACTGTACATTGTACATGTTGAGATTCAAAATGAAAATCAATTATTTACCTTAATAAAACGAAGTTTATTCGAATGACTTCATCAAAGTTTCTCTATTGCTATTCGGAAAAATACTTCTATATTCTTTGATGACTGGCAGTAAATATTGCATTTCTTGATCATCTTTGATGAGTAGATTATTGAATTCCGTAATCAGCTTTTATTCTCTTTCAGCAGCGTCATTAACTACTTTCAAATTTTTTATAACACTCATAATAAGAGCGAAATACTCCATCCGGTGTTCTTTCGTGCGTGTATGCTTCTGTACAAGTTATCTTGGCTTTATCGACTCACGTGTTGTTTTAAGCATTAAAACCATCGCTTAGATGGCGCCATGCACTTTAACGCACACAAGTCTTTACAGTTAACTGTTGGCATTTACTTAGTTTATACTATTCACACGTGTCCATGTTAACACGAGATGTCGCAAGATACACATTTTACTTTTATTTTCAAGTATTCCCAAACGAAAATATCAAGAGGCGTAAGGTCCGGCGAACGTGCAGGCCAGGCAACCGGACCTCGATTCCCGATCCAGTTATTTTTATGTTGCTGATTCAGATAGTCAGTTATGATTCTTGCATTATGTGGACGTGCTCCATCTTGCTGGTACCACATGTTAGTTACCTCTTGAAGAAACAAAGTTTATAAAGTTTGGTCGACATAATTTTGTAATATTTCAAGATATCGAGGTGCAGTCCAATTATTATGATAAATGTTGAATAAAACCTGTCTATTTATGACTCCTAGCCATACATTAAAACCCCACCTAACTTGATGTTGCACCTAACGATTTAATAATCGTTTTTGATCAGCCCAATACAAGTTGTTGTGTCTGTTAAATATCCCGCAGTTTGTAAATCTGCTTTCATCGGACCATAGAACCTTAAGCGGAAATTGAGGATTTTCTTGGCATTTTCCTATGATCCAATTGCAAAACAATATTCTTCTTTCTAAATCACTATCTCGAAGTCCTTGACTAATATGTGTTTTATGTTTTATAAGGACGATACTTGAATTTTTAAGAATTCTCTGAGCACTTGATTTAGGCACTTCAACATTATTTTCCAGCTGACGGAGAAAGGTACGGGAGTTGTCAATGACACTTTGCAGAACAAGATTTTCAATATTTTCACTAGAAACTCTATTTCGATTGTGTTTTGTGAAGGAACCATAGGTAATTAAATTATTTCTAAGCATTCTGAAGGTCGATAAACCTGGTTGACGTCTTTCTGGATATCGTTGAAAGAACAATCTTGAGCTTGTTCACCGTTCTTATGGCACAAAATTAAGCAATCATACATATCCACTTTTTCCATATTTGAAAACCTTTCCATATTAAATTTAATTGGTAGTGTTACTCAAAATATAGCACAATTATTTCAAAAACTTCAAAACTCTTGCCCGATAAATCTAATAAACAACAAAGTTTTGACAGATAGTTACATAGCTATGACAACAAACACAATTACGGCATTTATTTCACAGGCAACTAAGTGAAAAACAGTTTTTCAAATAAATTTACATTCTTTGTCACCCAAAGATAGGCTTTATTATACATAGTTGAAAAGCTTTTTTTATGCTCTATTCAATGGCGTATAAATCCCATATGGCGGCCATAAGAAATAACAAAGTTGGCTAGGGTTGCAAAAAAACTAGAAGTCCTAAAAAAATTCGTTGATTCCATTGGATTGGCCGTAGTCGCTTATACAAATGTACCAAATTTCATCAAATTTGTTCACAAGATGGCGAAGATATTTCAATTTTTCAAAAACCATAATTTTTAGTTTTTACTTGATATTTTGAACACTCTTGTAGATATTTGCAATTTTAATACAGCATCTAATTCTACTCAAAATAGCGCAACTTTTTTTCCATTTAACCAACATTGTATCTTTTACCGTTTCCCAACTCCCCATGTAGTTACTTTTAACTGGGGCACCCTGCATAACGCATCGTTATACATATGGGAAAAAAGTACCGTTACTTTCTGGTCCGAAAACTTAAATTTTTACTTAAAAGTTCAAATATCTGAAGAACTTTTGGATTTAAGTGTATAACTTTATACACAAAAAGTATTCATAATTTTATACAGAATCTGAAAATGTAGTAATATACAGGGTTTACTATTTGAAATAAGAAAGTTGATATCGAATTTCGGTAGAACCGGAAATGTCGCCGCCTTGAAAATATTTTATCCGAGGGTACTCAAAAAATGATACCCACTTTTCGAGATATCCATTTTGGACATTTAATTGGGTAAATATGGATCTTCAGATATTTCACGTTTTTTAGGTTATTATTTGAAATATTAAATTCAAATTTTATTCACGACCCTAACTGTCCATGATTTAAAAGGTGACATCGATTATACAGGGTATGAGAAAAAAAATATTAAACTCAGTAATAAAAAATAATGAATGTATATTTTTTGCCAGATCGATGTAGAATTACCGCATGTGCCGGGTATTCGGACTAGCGCAATTCACTATATTGCTAAAATTGAAAATATTTTAAGAAAATCGGCAGTGAGAAAGAATTAATGAACTATTCAAATTTAAATGTTTTCTTGTTTATGATTTAACACGACTAGTTACTGTTATGATAACTAATCTTAGAACTCAATATTTAGTACAGAGTTATGGCACCAAAACATTATTTTTAAACCAAACCCATAGTTCTCGATTGTAACTTTTTTGTAAATTGCGGAGTGTCAAACAGTCTACAATGTTGAAAATACAATTTAAATAATGTACCATGGTCATCCGAACAAGAATGTTTTTTTTGTCTCACCTGTTAATTATATTACCACACGCCGGTGATCGGTGAAATATAGGTACGTATCTACTATGTTAGTCTAAAACGAAAAATTAAGTCAGTCATTCTGACGACAATTGAGGTGTTTCAATTAAAAACTCTTATCTGTATAGTTAACAGTATTACCAGCATTTTATGTAATAATTATTGATAAGCTTGAACCTATATTCAACGGAAACTATTTATTTCTATTTAGATATGATTTTTGTTGAAGATAGCTCTGAATTAACTTTTATTTTAAATGAGAAACTGGATTTTTATGTACTTCAATTAACCTTAAAAAAATAAAAACAGAAAGAATTTAGTTTGTGATAGATATTTATATTTGCTAAAAAGTTTTTCCACAGATACAGAAAAATTAAATTAATAATTGATTTCATTATTCATGACAAATCAATATTTTTTTTTGATTAGTTTGGAACGTAATTTTTGAAAAAAAATATTGTATTAAGAACAACATTAATTGTATAGTATTTATTGATTAATTAATTTGCCGTTTCTTAAAATATCGTTTCGCTGTTACACCCGAATGAGTCAGAGTCTAGAAAATAAACATCAGTTTAAAGAAATCAAATAAAATTCGAACTTACAATAATGTATCCATTATCGGTATATTCATGAATCCTGGTTCCCGAATTTTTCGTCCCCATTTTTTGAAGTGACTATTATCTTGTTGCCTTCCATTTTGGCTATACTCTAAAATTACTATTGAAGTAACTATTATTTTTAAGTAAAACTTATACGGAGAAAAATATATAATGAAAAATCATTAGAAATATAATACCGTTTACTATTCATTTTAATACGTATAGTGACACATATCCGAGTTTATAATATTCACTATACAAATATTATATTCGTGGTAAAGACGATATTGTACTGTTTACCATGTGTTTCAGTTATTATCCTTTACTATAAAGTATGCAGTGGCGGCTTGTCCATATGGTGATTTGGTCAATGACCTCCCAAAAATTTTGACAATATATAAAAAATATTCATTATTACGTGTTTTATTAAAATAGGTAATTAAGTCGCAAGTACAATAACTTAAAATTTATCGGCCGTCGTTCGTAATTCATCCTCTTCAACCTTGGGCTGGCGGTGCGAATTGTCCTCATTGAATTAGATCTACCCGAAAAACTCGAAAAACGTGCAGCGCCCGAATAAACGCGAACGTCCGAAACAATAATCAACTTTGGGTCATGAGCCGGATCCCGCAGGTTACGTTGACTTCGTATAGGGTGTACAACTACGCTCGATTTTTGATTCGATTTTCGCGTGTTTTAAATCAATTTAAGAATTTATATTGATATGTTTTACTGTTGTTGTGTTGTTTTGTAAAAATACTATTTTTGATTCGCGTGTGCATGCGCTATAATAGAAAATGTCGGTAGTGCAGAAAATTAAACAACTAAAAATGTGGTTGTGAAGTATCAAATGTATTTTACTGTTTTGTTTGTTTATTATTTTCTAAAGACTCGTCAGACTCGCTATAGTCCAAATCCGGTGTCAGAGATTTAAAACATTTAAAAGAGAAAATAAAAAAAACATGTTTCGTCTGCAGAACACATGAAATGCTCGGTAAATTTTGCAACCGTAGAAATGTTGATATTCGTACACAGCTAGACAATGCTTATAGAAAATCCCTTAGAGATTTTAATGAGAATGTTTCGAAAAATCGCTATATTTTGAACACAATTGTAGATTGTATAAAATTTTGCGGTTCATTTGAGTTATTTATATTTTTTTAAGTATGCCTATTTTTTAAATTAATTTTGACCTCCCAGTATGATTGACCACGAGCCGCCACTGAAAGTATGTTAAAATTGAACTTGTTTTTATATTATTAAATACATACGTGTGTATAGTAAAACTAATAGTATAAATATGTTATAGGTAAATACCTCAAGACAATTAATATTACTATAATTTATGTATATACTGAATATGCAAGGTTTATTGCACTAACGATATTTTTAAAATAAATCCAAGGAAAATATATAAAGAAAATAGCTATATCATTGTAGTTCTGATAAAAATGCTATATACTATGGTTAGTTATATATTATAGTGAAAATTATTTCGGATTCAGGATTTCTATATAAAAAATAATCATAGTTAAAAGTAAAATATATTTGGCATTAATTTTTTACTACAAAAATAACGTAAATATATATATGAATATACATACTTTAACTAATATCTACAAAATACCTTGGAGTAATCATTAGTCGTTTTTTCATTTTAAAAAAAAAAAAAAAAAAAAAAAAAAAAAAAAAAAAAAAAAAAAATTACGTAGGTGCTCAATACAAATTCAGGGTATTTTAAATTCTCTGGAAAAAAAAAAAAAAAAAAAAAAAAAAAAACCACAAACAAATTCAAAAAAAAAACCATCCCACAAAACCCCAACCTACAACACACCCACCTTTTTCCTACCAAACACTATACCCACCCAAAACCACAAAAATACAAAACCAAACACAAATCAAACAAATAAAAAAACAAAAAAAAATACTCAAAAAATTTTTTAAACCCACCCAAAAAACCTTTTATAAAAAAAAACCCCACCTAAAAATTTATATAAACACAAAAAAAATAACAAACAAAATCAAAAAACAACTTTACATTTTTATAACCTCCTCACCATTTTACCTCCTCATAAAATAACAAAACACTTTTTAAACTTTTTTAACACAAAAAAAACAACAAATAAATAAATAAAAAAAAAAATAACATAAAACAACTCAACATCACACAAAAAACAATACAAATCAAAACTCTCTTTAAAAATCTAACCAAAAAAAAAAAATTACAAAAAACACCATAAAAAAAACAAACACAATAAACTAAAAAAAAACAACAAAAACACAACCAAAAAAAAAAAAAACACTAACCAAACAAAAAAAAAAAAAACCCAAAAAAAAACAAAACCAAAATTAAACCAAAAAACAAAAACAAACACAACACACACAAAAAAAAAAATTTTAACAAAAACAAAAAAAAAACAACAAAAAATAAACATAACTTTTATTCTAAATCCCCTCTCCAAAAACATAACACAAATAATAATAATAATAATATATATACCATCAAAAATATATATAACTGTACTCATTAGTTTCAGTTCCAATATAACTTTTGAAAATAGCAACACAAAATATTTTGTTTTAATTATTTTGTAAATAAAACAATATTTTTCTATTTTGATATAACAAAATATATTTAATTTCTCCAAATATGGGTTTTTTAGGAACGGATTTATCGATTACAATTATTGACTTTTTCTCTATATATTTTATCGGATATTTTAAGAAACGTAGTTTTTACGAATGAATTATTAATAATAAATTTTGTTTTTTCAATTCATTAACTATACTTTCAGCTAAATTAGAATACATTAAGTATTATAGTTTTGCCTATTTCGATTTGATTATTAAAAGCTTTTGATGACAAATATCTAAAAAGAAACCTTAAACTGATGTCGTAAGGCTATAGTTTTGCAAATATTTACGCGAGACGATACATTATTTGCTATTTGTTTTAATTCCTATGTTTCGCTTCTTGTACCTCATAGTCCATAAATGAACAGGGGACCAGTCTTTTTTAATAATGTCAGGATAGTGCAACATAAAATGAAATTTTGGTTTAAAGTCTACATTATAACTATTTAAAAAAGTTTATGGTGATATTCAATTAAATTCATTAACTTATTACACCATGTTAGTTTGATTTCTTTACTTGTTATCATTGTAACGATTTTTCTAAGTGTCAGATACAAACGCCAGTGCTTATTGTTATACGGTATTATTTCACCGATCATGACACATAGATATCGACAAAAACATAACATTTCTGTGGCAGACATTTTTATATGTTTATTTTTTTAAATTTTCGTAAGATATTGATAGTGGTTTATTCTTCGATTCAAATTTATAAGAAAATAAATTAATTTTATTATTAAGCGTGTCTAAATCAATAAGTTTATCTACTAAAATAAGATTGTACAGAATCAATTGCAAATCATAATTACATACTCCCTCCAACATGTCGTGCATAACATCTACGTACCAATTCTCAGTTACGTGAAAGGAAGATAACTGATTGAAAACACAAAATTCTCTTTAATTCCCGTTTTGCTAACATCGATAATTTTTAAATCATGTTCATAATTTTCTTTAGTTCTTATAAGAGATGTATCCAAAACAATCTGACGACATGACGTTTTCTTATCAATTTTGCACATTCTACAGAAATACATAGAATTAAAGCTTTGAGTAAAGCCTAAAATAGTATTCAACCCTAAATTATCTCCTTGTATTAAAACAAGATCAAAATATATTTTGATTTCTTTATTATTTCGGTTTACAACAATCCCTTTAGATTGTAGTTCTTCTAGATCTCGAATAAATTTTGAAAAAATTAACTTATTGCCAAACTTTTTGTGATCTGAAGCATGAAAAAGTAGCACTAAAAATATGTTTTCTAATTGTGACTGCCATGTAGGGGTATAATAGGTAGTTTTGCATATACGCCACCTAACTTTTGTATGCCAGCATGAGACCCAAGAGCGTTGCCTAACTCAAATTCGTCGTAAAAACAATAACGGGAAATGAACAACATTATCATCCCAGTTTACGTTAAAGTTGCAGTTCCAGTGCGTGCCCTGTACTATATTTGAAATTAAATCTTTATTGGCATCATCTATTAATATTTTATAATAATCGAAGACGCTTTCAAATATATTATCAATTTCAAAAAAAGATTTTATAGTTTTAATAATAGAAACATATTGACTTTCAAGAACTTTAGGTTCCATTGTACCGGCTAAATTTATTTGCATATGTTGACCTATTGGTATAGCTTCTGGTTTTATCAAACTATTTGAGTTTTCAAGTTTTTTTAAATACATATACTCTGAATCCAAATGAGAAAACATATTTTCAATTTCATTAAAAGCATTCTCAATTTCGTCTTTACTTTCAGGTGTTATGTTAACCATAATATTATTTTTCAGTAATCGTAAAGGTACTGAAATTAAACTGCTGATTCCGTCAATAATATCGGGAATTTGTTTTCTATGGATGTTATCCTGACTGTATAAGAAAGCTAGAAATAAGTTTTTTATTCTGTTACAACCTCTGCCAAATTTAATTTGGAATCAAAAGGATCCGAAGGTATCTTATTTTGGTGGATATGCTCAATATTGTCATAATTATGAATTTTTTCATTTTCGTTTACGTTGGTTGTATTTGAAGATATTGTGTTTTTTGTAACGCAGTTTATAATACCTGAATGATTTTTCGTGAAATGTTTTCTAAAAAGAGTTTAATGAGAGAAAGTGACGAAAGCAATTATCCTGTTTGCATTCATACCTATCTATTGATTTGAGTTCGTGCACATGTTTGTAGTGTAAAACTAAAAATTTTAAATCTTTAAAAACTTCATTACATACGTAACAAATAGGCATTTTTATTATTATGTGTAAAATAGATGATACAATAAAAATTTGTTATTATTAATTCATTCGTTTTGAAAATTTGTCAATTCTTTATGTACAGTTTCAACTCCACAATAAACTTTTTGTTTTCTTTTATTTCGTACAAGTACTTTTCAATATATAGCCAAACTTGATTTGCTTTATCAGGATATTTTAGGTTAAGAATAAAAAATATCTTAAAAGTAACATCCAATGCTTTAAGTGGTGTTTCTACCTTATAAAGTTGGTTATCCACATATGCGTATGATGCTTCAATACTTTCCAACGGACCACACAAAATAATTAATGGCTGTAATGTCGATTTTTCAGCTAATAAAGATTCACGTTTTTTTTCAGTAACAATGTGAATATCGGATGAATTCTAAAATAATGTTATATTTCAGTCAGTATTCATAAACATATAATTTGGTACTAACCATTACATGTATTATAAAAGATTCTCTTACTTCGGATTTTGAAGGTCTTTGACTCTTATTGCCTCTTCGAAATGACGTAACCGGAAAGATAAGGGGAAAATTATATAAAACTGTTGCTTCTAAAATAGGAATCAAGTATAGATTTGTAACTATAACGATAACAATTTTTCTTACCAGTATTTTCATCAACAATCTTCTTATGTAAAGCAAGATTATAAACAGCGTTTATAAAATGTCTCCAATTAAGGTAAATTTTATTGTAGTTTTGGGAATATTTTTTCAAGTAACAATAATGTATATCCGTTGGGTTGGCGTAAAGCAGGAAACAGATTAAAATATTCAATGGTGGTAACTCTTTTTAAGATAATCTCTCGGTTTTTACGACAAACATCCCAGTTTTTGACAACTTCTTCCCAAGGAGATATGTTATTTTTTAAAAATTATATTTCTAACTGACAACCTTCTTGGTGGTTTTCCTTTTCATCGTCATCATCACTTCTAATGTCATGCACAGATGCTTTATTTAGCGAATTTATAATTTTCTTGTAATTGGTATATCTACACCAAAGTTTTCCACTAGAAAGTTTTCTTGAACTATGGTCGGACTTTGGCACGTAAGGGATAAAGTATGTTTCTTTCGCTTCTTTGTAAAATACTTGTTCTATTTCTTCGGAGACACTAATAAATGTAGTTTGAAAAATCCTATAACATTGTTTAATAATTTTCATTATACTTCGTTTACTTAATAAGTATTTACGTACTTGTTTCTATTGATAGCCAAAAGATAATCAATTATAATTTTGCACAATTTACTTCGCCAATAATTATTTAATTGTTCGTTTTGCTGCTTAATCAACAATCTTCCTTCTACGGATTGCTGTAAGTAATTCTGAAGTCCCTACAAAATATTAAAAGTATTAGTACACGATTCAAATTTGGTTAACTTAACATACATTAGGAAACACACTTTGGGTTTCGACGTCTTTGGAAAATACTTTTCTGAAAAAATATATTAGGTAATAAATTTCTTGAAAAATTTTAATACAATATTAAAAAATATAAGTACCTATGCTGTAAACTTACGTTTTTTAAAGGTGGTTCTTCTGGAATTGCAAATTCCGTTTCGTTTTCTGATAACGTTTCTGTTGTGTTGGTATGGCTTGAATTATCAACTAGTGTTTCACTTTCAGAATTATTTGTTGCTATACCCTCAAGTTGTTCTGGTGGAGTACAGTGATTGTCATCAAAAGTGAAAGGTGCATTCAGAACCTATAATTAGTAATGTGTATAGTGATAAATTAAAAGCAAAGTCATGACTTACACATCGAATGGTGTCGTTGTAACTTTTAAAAATCTAAGCCTTTTTCCCAATTGTGGTATTAATTCTTTTATATTTTCGTCAGTTAAGGATGAAAATAAGTCAAAGTCTATTCCTTCTTCTAAAAATTAAAGACACATTACTAAAGATTAAACAGTGAAGGGAAAGATGGTAGAGCTTTGCTCCTATATACCTCCAAAATCGAAATGTGAATGCAAAAACTTCAAAAAACTTTTCCACGATTCACTTAAAACACGCGGTACGTGAGCGCGCAGCTGTATCAGTAAAAATCTTTATGTACAGGTTATAGAACTTTGCCAAACAAGTGGTGTGTATATGTAATGTTCGATTTTGAATTCTGTTCTAATCAAATTTTGTCTGAGGTTTTGATATCTGATACCTTACGTAATTCTACTCATGTAGGCATTTGTAAAATTTCAAATTATTGCAAACATCGTAAGTTTATATTTATACATCCATGTAACTATTAAAATTTGCTTATTAGTACTTAGACGTATCAGTCTCTTAACAGACACATTTAAAATGATTTCTACATACAAACAATGATACAAAGAACTATGGTTTAAGTGCTTACATTCCTATACATTTTATTAATCTGCACAAAAGTGGTTTCCCGCTCGCATTCACATAAAATTTAGTAATAAATAAAATAATGTATAAGTACCTTCAAACTTACTAACCAAATCTTCAAACCCCCAGGCCACTAAGATATCACCGACGTTCATTTCTAAAAATTTTAATAATAGCCAATTAAGCTTCAACATTGATTCGCATCAGGAATGAAGTGAACCACAGACACTTGTAAAGAAGTAACGTTGCGTGGGCACAATTTTATGTTGGAAGTTACTACCTATCAGCAAAATAAATATTACCATTCAAGATAGTAAAAACTACCATATCTTTGTTTCTATAAAGGAATTACTATTTAATATAGTAAGCGCTAATATATGCTGCATTTTAAGGTTTTAAATTAAATACATATTATAGTAAAATGTGCTATTAGATATAGTAATTGGATAGTAAAATATGTTTACTATAAAAATAGTCAATATTAACACTACGAATAGATAAAATCACTAATTTGTTCTATAATATTTTTATACTAAACGATTTTAATAGTATTATATGGTATACATAAAGTTTTACTAAACTTTAACAAAAACAACTTACTATAAATATTATTGTAAATTTTTTCTCCGTGATACTTTTAAAACAATTTTTTTAATTTCGATAGGCTCATCGTATTCTTTATCTAGAACAATCAAGTCAGGTTTGGAACCATCGTCGTGTACTTTTTGCTGTCCACCCATATTTTCAACTTCTTTTCCAAACTTTCTGCCAAAAATGCAATAGCTTCCGGAAGTCCTAATATTTTGTTTAATAAGTAATATTTAAAGAGTTCACAAAATACATTACCGACATGAGCAAAGCACTATTTGTAGTTTTCATTTTTATCAAGGATATATTTTCCCTCAATTTGTAACATTTTTGGGACTATTCGGTTACTGATAATCATTTGCAAATCTTCAACGTGCCTATACACAAACATTATCGTAGATAAGTGTAGATAATATATAATTAGTGTTTCAATATCTACGAATTGTTTTATAAACCTTACATTACGTAAAACTATTTTGGTAAAGAAAAAATCCCCTTATTTTAAATTAACAATTGCATTTTCCGGCTTACAAAACATAACACAACACCACATCTATCAATGTCTATCGTATATCAAATTAGTCGCCGAACCAATTTTTGTCTTATGATAGTTTGTAGAAAAGAGTATTAAGAAAAGACGGATGGAAATGAACCTGTCCTGTGAAGTTATACGATACTTAATCTTAAATTTTGTTAAAAATATGCTAATACTGTAATGTTTTAAGTCTAGACGTAGACTTTGAAACCATACTTAAAAAACAGATTAAAGTTCGCAAAAAGTGATATAATAAAATATAGTGCTAAGATACATTTTAATATGCCATTAAATTATAAAGTATTGTAATCGAAAAGATATTTATCAACCAGGTTGTATTAAATACGTAAAATTTAATCAAATGAATTTGATGAAGGTAAGTACAATATTACTAAAACGTGTTCTCAATGATTAAATAAATTATTTCGTACTTTAATACAATTTTAATTGATTTATTATAGTTTGTTTACCTCTGTTTCCATCAATCCCTTAAACATAAACAAAAAAAAAAAAAAAAAAAAAAAAAAAAAAAAAAAAAAAAAAAAAAAAAAAAAAAAAAAAAAAAAAAAACCCCAAACAACAAAAAAAAAAATAAAACAACCCCCTTTTTTTTTAAAAATTTTTCCATAACACCACCTTTTTTTATTTTTTATTTAATAACTCAAATAATTTATAAATATATATATATATATATTTAATTTTTTTTAAAAACACACAAAATTAAATATAAATTCCTTTTTTTTTTCATTTTTTTTTCCCCCCCCCCTTTCTTCTTCCTTTTCTCTTCAACCAAAAACAACTCACCTTTTTTTTCCTTTTCAATCTTTCTTATTTATTTAAATTTAAATTAAAACAACAACCCCCTTCCCTTTTTTTTTTATAAAAAACCTTTCCTCCTCCTTTTTTTAATTTTTTTTCTCCTTTTTTTTAATTTTTTTATCTTCTTTCCCTTTAATAATTTTTTCCCCTAATTTAAAAAAAAATTTTTAATTTCAAAATTATATTAAAAAAATTATTAACTTTCCTTTTTTTTTAAATTTTTAATTTTTTAATTAAATACTTTTTTCATTTTTTTTTACCTCCCTTTTTTTCTTTTTTTTCTTCCTCTTTTCTCTCCACCCCCCCCCCTCCCCCCCCCCCTTTTTCCCCCCCTCTCCCCCCCTTTCTCCCTTATCAAAAATTATATTTAAACTTTATTTTTATTATTTTACAATTTTTTACCACAAATTTTTAAAAATTTTTAAATCTTTACTTTATTTAAACTTCTAAACAACTTAAGAAAATATGTTTCAAGCTGCAGAGAGTGCTACAACTGAAGGGAAACGATTACGACACAGAGATCAAGACAACCATGTTTAAGAGTAGAACTTGTTACATTTTAATTTTATTATAGAGTAAGTGTACGTTAAGTTGCATATTAGTTTGGTGAATGTTGGTTCATAAAATTCGAAAATTATTTCTTTTCAAGGAGGGCACATATTTGACCCGTACAATTTTTATCAGACGACAATTTTTAGCATAAAGGTTTTGAATTTTTTACGAAACAAAGTAAGCGTGTGAGTGGATGGTCTTTGGTGAGTTTAACAGTTGTTGTGATAATCGGTGATTTGATCGAAGACCAGAATCCTGTTCAGTTTATGGATTTTAAGAATTCTGAACCAACTGCATATCTGCAGGATTTAAATGCTCCTCGCAAATGCTTCCTCTTAAAAACCCAAATTACACCTTTGGGTTTTTTTTTGTATTTCTTGTACGACGTTTCCTTTTGAACAGTCAGTTTGTTACAATTGTACGGTGCCGTTACCTTAACAATATCTACGAGGATGTATTGATATCTAGTTAGCCTAGACCAGTTCCTTGCATAAACAAAATATTGCGTTACCATAGCAACGAACAATAACTTATTAGAAGTGTCAGTGTAAAGTTTGACGTCAAAAAGTAAACCAGAGTCACGCAATAAATTAAATGAAAAAAGATGTCCACCGAAATTGTGAAAATCGAAAAATTGGAGTATCGAGCCATCATCAAGTACCTGTATTTAAAAGGGTTAAGAGGTAAGCAGATTTACGAAGATATGCTTAATACCCTTGGTGATCAATGTCCTTCGTATGCGACCGTCAAAATTGGAATGCAAGCTTCAAAAGAGGTAAATTTTCCATTGAAGATGATGACCGATCGGGAAGGCCAGTTTCTGTGTCAGTCCCCGAAAATATCGATGCAGTTCATGACATAATTTTATCAGACCGTCGAATTGGGCTAAAACGGATAAAAAAATTGCTGCAAAATGGATCCCCAAATGATTGAATGTTGACCAAAAGAGTGCAAGGGTAGAAGCATCGCGTTCGATCTGTGCTCGATTTGAAAACGATGTAGACTTCTTAAACCGAATTGTTACTATGGATGAGACTTGGGTACATTTCTACGATCCAGAAACAAAGCAACAATCGATGGAATGGCGACACTCTGGTTCTCCAAGACCTAAGAAGTTTCGTGTCCAAAAATCTGCTGGAAAAGTTCTTGCTTCAGTTATTACTATTCGACATTACTGGACCACTCTACGGGAAAATATTAAAGAGAAAAGACGCGGAAAGCTATCCAAAGGTGTTTTGTTTTTGCAGGACAACGCCCCTGCACACAAATCTCATGTTGCCATGCAAAAATTCGTGATTTAGGGTTTGAATTACTAGAACACCCCCTTATTCACCCGATTTGGCTCCGTCCGACTATCACCTCTTTCCTCAACTGAAAAAAGTTTAAAAGGTCGTACATTTTCTTCCAACAAGGAGGTAATAGAAGCTGTGGAGGTCTGGTTTGCAGAGCAAGAAGAAACATTTTTTGAAAGGTCTAGAGACGTTGCAGGTTCGCTGTAATAAATGTATCCAATTAAGAGGAGAATATGTTGAGTAATAAAATATTTTGACATTGAAATTTTGTTTGGTTCTATAGTAGGCTAAGAATTTTTCAATATATCCTCGTATATGGTGTCCTCGACAACTAATGGTATGAACATCTTTCGGTTTTCCACCTTCGGTCACCACTGTAGTAAACAAACTGCTACCGGTTGTGCGTTACTGGGTACAGTGTCGTCACTTTTGAACCGCCAACGGCTGGGATTGCCATATCGCTACGTATCATTTGAATAAGAAAACAATCGTCAACGTGTTAAATTAATCATTTATTTTATCTAGTTTTAGTGTACTTATCGAAATTTATGTAAACATAATCCTTCTTTTTTGTATTTAATTTTGCAAAACGCGTAGGAACAAGTTTTGTACTTATTTTTAAGTTTGTACTTTTTTATTGTTAAAATTGGATTATTATTATCCATTTATTTTTTGTGTTAATTGGGTTCAAAAGGCCGCTACACACACACATGCAAGTCGGCCGACTTGGCTTGTACTGCCAAGTTGGAACGAAAGTCTGTCAGTCAGCGATCGTCTCCACACATGCCAACTTATTTGCCGACTTTAGTTTTCAAGTATCGTTGAAACAGTGTGCATATATAAAGTTTTATTTAAATTGTGCTAAGATTCAATCATATTATAATATGCCAGTTTTGATTACTGCTGCCGTTGCACTATATTTCAAAACAAAAAAAAAGATATCGATGGACAAAAGACTGGTTAAAAAAACGTAAAATTTATTCCCACATAAACCTGATAGAAGAATTACGGTTAGGTTAGAACCCCGCGACTGGATGAATTATCTTCGAATGGATGCCACCACCTATAAAAAATTACTTAATTATGTTGGACCGATTATCAAAAAAGAAGATACTGTGATGAGAGCTGCAATAACGCCACATGAACGGTTAACTGCTACTCTTCGCTTCTTAGCAACAGGAAGGAGTTTCGAAGATTTAAAATTTTCCGTTATAATATCTCCACAAGCGCTATCAAAAATAATCCCAGAAACATGTCGGACTATAATATCTGTTTTGAAAGATCAGTATTTGAAGGTAAGTAATACTAGGCTTGTTCCAACCAGACTGAGAACAGTCCAAGGGATGATACCTTTCCAGTCAGTCAAATCCTTTGTCAAAACTGACAAGTTGCACAACAAGTAAAAATTAAGATGGACGACTGCAAAAGTGCAGACGTCCCTGGTACCTGGGACGGTTCTCAGCCTGGTTGGAACAAACCTATTATCATAATAATTTAATTGAAATATCATTTTTTTGTTGTTGTATTAAGTTATAAAAAATACATAAGAATAGTACACCAGTATTAAGAAAATCATAATTCTATGGCTTTATTGTAGAAAAATAATTGGCAAGTGAGTTATGTGTGTACTGACCATCCTCTGCTGAGTGTTAGGTGCTATCAAATAAGTTGACGACGGTTGGTTCTTGACAGTGAACCCAGTGTTTACAGGAGGCGGGTTATTGAGAGTAAACCTGGCATTTACAGGAGGCAGTCGTAGAGGGTAAACCCAGTGTTAACAGGAGCTTGGTTGTTCACATTAACTTCAAGTGGTGTAATGATTCGGGACTTGTTAGTAAAATTTCCACACTGTTTTATAGATTGCGTCATTAATAATCTTTGAAAGGTAGAATCCCTGCTTTTCATCCACAGATCGCATTTGTTCTGCCACGTGCTTTCCAAAACTATCAAATTTCAACACTTCTTCTGGTGGCTGCTGCAATTTTTCTGCCACGATATCCAGTACTTTATCAGCTCTTTTCGTTCGCTTTGATGGTCTTCTAACGGATGGAGTTTTATAGCCAGATGATGTAGTAGTAACGTTGCTATCCAATAGTGACAAGATAGATTCATATTGTCCTGCAATGATTTCATTTTCTGTATCTTCTTCTGTATTGTCTTCACCTTGAAACATTTTTTTTAATTTCAGTTCCCTCGCACAGAAGCTGACTGGAAAAAGATTGGAGAAGGATTTTGCACTAGATGGCAGTTTCCAAACTGCCTTGGAGCCCTTGACGGGAAGCATATTAACATTACGGCGCCAAAAGGAAGTGGTTCATATTACTTTAATTATAAAAAAGGAATAGTATCGTGTTGATGGCTTTTGCAAATTATGAGTTTCTACTCTGTGATATAGGTACGAATGGGAAAATATCGGATGGTGGAGTTATTCGAAACACGATTTTACAAAAAGTTGTTGGCAGAAGAACTTAACATTCCAAAAGTTAATGATGGATCTTTACCATTTGTATTTGTTGCCGTTGAAGCATTAATTTTACGGCCAGATATGTTAAAGCCCTTTAATCAACGAGAACTAAATTACGAGAGAAGAATTTTCAATTACCGTCTAAGCAGAGCTAGGAGAATTATTGAAAATGTCTTTGGGATACTAGTGCCTCGCTTTCGAATATTTTATACTGAAATAAATTTATCTGTTGACACAATAGAAATTATTGTTCTAGCTTGTTGCGTTCTTCACAATTATTTGCATAAAGTGCGGGGATCGCATTACATACCACCTGAAAGTGTTGATCAGGAGAATATTGAAGACAACAATATTACTCATGGTTTGACAGCAGACGGTGTTCTCGATGCTTTACAGAGAACACCCAGAAATAATTTATTAGAAGGAAAAGAAGTCAGACAAAGATTTATGGAATATTTTAATGGAGATGGTTCTATTGGATGGCAAGACAATATGGTAATACGGAATTAAATAAACACATATTTTCTTTCACATATTTTAAATAAACGTATACTATTTAAATACCAGTGCATCATTCTCTGCTTCATTCCTATCTTCCTCGGTTGGCATATTAGATATTGACGGTCTAGGTATATCTTGCTCTATTAAAAATAGCAAAAGATCATAATACCAAAGAGTTGGTACATAAATATCAGTAGCGCCTCCTCCAGACTTTTCTGATGCGGTAACTTTGCGGTATTCCTTTCGAAAACATGTATGAATAGAATTAATTAATTTTCATAATGACACTTCTTTTGTCTGCATCGGAGTCCAATTCACGCAGTTTTTCTATAAGCTTTTCATATGCAACACTTTTTTTTTGTTTATTACTATAGTTTTTACATTTTACTTGCCAGAGGCATGGATAACTCTTTTATAAATTTCGATAAACTCCGTAAGGAACTCACGCGACAAGCCTCGTAAATCCCCCAGTCGTTCACTCATTTTGAACAAATTTGAAAATCCCCAAACAATAATTTTTACCGCAACTTTTGAAATCGGCCGAACTAGCTACAGACGTTCAAACTTACAATAAAAAGTCTGAAGAAAATCCGTCTTGTCCGATTTAGTGCAAGCCCAACTTTTGACTTCATTCAAGCCACGACTTTTGCTACACACGTTCATGCAAGTCGACTTGGACTGTACAAGCCAAGTCGGCCGACTTGCATGTGTGTGTGTACCGGCATTTTAGAGTTAATTTGGTTGTTTATAAATGTAGTAGATGATAGTAGTGTAGGTGTAATTAGATCAATTAAATTAATTCGCGGGTTAAATTAATTGGGTCGCGATTTAATTTAGCGGTTTTAATTCCACGGATCGCGACCCTAGTTTTGATTTTTCTCGCTCTAGCAAATCTTTGAAATCTACCCACATCAACCGGGGCGTGAAATCTCAGAATCGCCGGGAGTCCTGCCAGCGCACGTGATCTAGATTGTTTAATTGATCCATGATTGATCAGATCATGACCGAATTAAACTGCTGATTAATTTTGATCTTTCAGGACATGCCTACTGTGTATCGGGGTCTATCCTATCCGTTCGGATCAAATTAATCTCGCGTATTCAATCAGTACACGTGATTTTTTTACCAAATAAAAAGAGCCCTGGGGATCGAACCCGGGCGGCCCGGTTGACAAGGGAAGTCTTAAACCACTTGACCAACGAGGTCTTGTCGAAAAAGTAGTTGAAAGATTCTCAAACAGGTTAGGGTGCGAACCCGTCTATTACATGCCCTGCGAAATCGAGTTTTGACAAGTTTTCAAAAAGATCCAAATTGATTAAATTGTACATGGAAACGGGCCTCTGAAGTTTTATTTTATTTATTTAGATTATTAAATTAAAAAAGTATAAAAATATTTGGTAAGTTATTTTGAAGTTTAGGCCGGTGAGGTCGGTTGAGTTCTGGATTGAGTCTGTGGGTTAATAAAAGTCAGTGCAGAAATATTTACTAGAATAAAATGATTAAGAATAATTTTAGATACTAACCATCCGACTCAGAATCCCCCCAACTCTCAACACTAATCAATTGTATATTACTAGATTAGGTTCTTACTCATGGCAAGTAAGGGCTCCATATGCCGAGCTGCCTCACTGCTTCATCATCATTAACTTCAAGTGCTATACAAAAAAAAAGTTTTAATTTTTGATCGAAAATATGTTTTGTTATTGCTATTTACGTTTATGATCCGCGGCGCTCTAATTCTGCGCTCCTCGTCAAGGGTGCCCACCGGTGGCCCCGGCTGTACACGCGCTAACAATAGTTGTTGCCAAAACTTCATTCATGCTTTCTTAAGAATTTGTACATCCATATTACAGTACTGTACAATATCGCGATTTGGTCCATCATACTGATCTTCTCCATTATTTTTGTTGAACTACAAGTATTATAATATTATTAAAGCACCTTAATAATTAATATACTCTGTACTTACGTTATGTGGTTGCTCTGTTGTTAAACGTGGATGTGGCATCCGCTGAATACTTTGAGCTGTTCTGCGTAAGCACTCAAAATCGCGAACACTTTCACACAGCACTCTTTCACGACCGAAGTTGAGTCGATATTGCACTGATTCATGTGCAGTTATTAGTTACACTTTCAGCAGCCAGAGCACCACTCTTTAAATATTGTTAAGATTGTTTGAATCGGTAAATCACCAAAAGTCATTATGACTGTATATTACACAACGATACAGAAGAACTCGACAATCCAGTGTAGTGACTGCTTTTTTATAGCTATACCACCACCTGAACTACCCCATCCTAGTACTAGCCACTTTACTGGAAGACTTTGAGACTGCCACAGAGGAACACTGGCGACATGTCACTCAAATGCTTTGTTTGCAAACCCTGAGTCTAAGAACTACTACCTGTTTTCACAATTGGTCACTATCAACATAACAAAAGTTATTTCAATTAAGTAAATTGTTTGTCGAGGTACAAAACCACTTTCAACAACAGTCATGTCGAAACGGCGAAACACTGGCGTCATGTCACTCAAACGCTTTGTTTGCGAACCCAAAGTCTAAGAACTATTATCTGCTTTTCGAGGTAATGATTCGCTTACTTTTGTTTAAAAATCAATCTTTAGTGACATGATTTAAAAAATAAGTCCATGTACAAACTAACACATTTTGTCAAACTTGTTAAAACTCGTTTTCGCAGCGTAAATATTTCGCAAGCCCCCGATTTGCGAGTTTTTAAATCAAATTACGTAGTCACAAACAATTACATCAGCTTTCAAACACACTCTTATTCACTTCCAAAATAACAAAAATACAGGTCCAAAATAAATAAAACGGCAGATCACGCTATAATAGACGAGTTCGAATCCCAACCTGTGTTTGAGAATCTTATATGCGTGCATACCCAAACTATCAAATACAACTTCCAACTACTTTTCGACAAGCGGTTTAAAACGCCGATTGTCAACCCTCCCGGGTTCGATCCCAAGGGCTCTTTTTAGTTGGTAAAAAAAATCACGTGTACTGATTGAATACGCGAGATTAATTGGATCCGAACGGATAGGATTGACCCCTGATACAAAGTGGGCACGTCCTGAAAGATCAAAATTAATTTGCGGTTTAATTGGGTCATGATCTGATCAATCATGGACCAATTAACAATCTAGATCACGTGGGCTGCCGGCAATTTCACGCCCCGGTTGATGTAGGTAGATTTCGCTAGAGCGAGGGAAACCAGAAATTGGTCGCGATCCGTGGAATTAAAACCACGGAATTAGATCGCGACTCAATTAATTTAATCCGCGAATTAAAACCGCGAATTAATTTAATTGATTTAATTATTACGTAATCCAATTGGTGGTGCCCCTATACTACTGATGATGATGTTGTTGTTTCTTATTTTACCTGGTTTAGTAGTGACTGTGTTTGTTTTATAAAATCCAGAAATTCTAACTTCGTCTGGCTAGCGCAAATTTTTGATTTTAATTATTTAGTTTTAGAAGTTAGTGGCGCTTCAAGATAAGAAACCCTAGTTTGACGCTTCCTACCCTCTGATACCGCTGAGCCACCGGTGAAGAAATCTTTTGCGTAATAAACTTCACGATCGTGTTTAGAAATTTTAATTGTAACAATATAAAATCATCATCCGACATGATCAAATTACCGAATAAATTCAAGGAATTTGTATAATATGCTTTTACATGACAAAATATATCACTAAAGTTTCCAAGGTGTGGTCATAGTTGTTAAATGTTAAACATGAATGTTCACTTCAAATTCGAATATGACGGCTCTGATCTAGTCTTAAAACATGGCGATACCAACGCGCGAAATGAAAAACATAATAATAATAATAATAATTCTTTATTGTCCAGCGTAATAATAGAGGACATACTTATTATAGTAAAATATTAATATTAATACACATTTGATATAAAAAAAATACAACAAATCAACTTGTTGATGTACAAAAATGAATCTTTAATTTATTAATATAATTCAAAGTAGAGTCAGAAAAACGTCAATATAATGTAATGGAATATTATTGTACAATTTACATATTCTTAAAATTGATGAATTTGAATGTTGGTTATTATAAGCAAAAGGTACATGGAAAATATTTAGATTACAAAGGTTATGGATCTTGCAATTTAGACTAATATGCTTTAAGAGTTCAGGATCCACACAATAATTATTTATTAATTTATATAGAAAAGTTAAACTATATATTTTCCTATACTCTACCCGCGTTTAAGTTTGTGTATGACTCATCGGTAACATTCATATAGTTTAATATTTACGAAATGTATGTCTTGATTGTACCATCTTTTGGTACAGATTTCTTCACCGTTGTATGAAAGTATTCTTTAACATATGGCACTGACACGGTGTTTAATTTGATGTATTATTTAAACTTGTTTGAAATTTAAAAACTTCACTAATTATTTACTTACTGATTAACATGCCGTTTAGATGCAATTTAGTTTTGAATCAAACTGTTGTATAAGCAATATAAAATAGATAATGAAGAAAACAGAAAAGTCAAAATACCAATAAACAAATATAAGGAGTGTGCACATTTGAAGTTTCGCGCCTTTCTGCGCCCTCTGGAGAGAATTGCTAATATAACAGTTGGTACTCAAAACATAACCTCATTATAGATGTTGAATTACACTTTTAATTTCAAAATTATATTTTGTGTTCATAAAACTGTGGCGAACGAAATAAAAATCAGAAAACTGAAAGATGCAGAATTTAGTTGAAAGCTGACAAGAGATTTATGCTAAAGTAGTGCATTATCATTCGTATTATGAACCTCAACGAATAAGCATCGATTAAAAATTGGGACCGCGTTTGGTTTTTGTGATAGTGTTATCAACTACAGCGTTTCAAAATGCCTACTACGAGGGAACAAAACAAGGAACTGGCCAAAGATCAATTTCATGGGCAATCTCTAGCAACTAGTAACGTGTAATCTCAATTAGATATAATAAAAAAAATTAAACAGGAAGTAAGGGATATACTAAGTAATGATACATTTATTACGAAGTTATCAAATAAACTACTAGAAAACAGAACAGTACAATCGCAAATTAAACGATTATGGAAATAAAATAACGCAGCTGGAAAACGAAAATAAAGTGTTATGTGATAAGATAGACAATTTCGAGTAATATACTAGAAGAAAAATATTGGTATTTATGGATTAATGGAAAATGAAGACTCATATAATAATCTGAACATGTTTTCTAATAAATTGGATATACTCCTATAGCAATCACCGATGATCTAACTAGTAAGTGATATAATTTATTAAAAAGCGGCACGACAAAAGACGAATGCGTGGTCAATAGATGGAAAATTTTGTTTAAATTAACGACAAATTGAAAGTTATTAATAGTATTACAGATCTTCATTTGTTGATAGAGAAAACCAAAAAAATTGTAAATGATGAAGTTCAGTAATAACTAAAAACAAGACCAGGGGTCCTTATAAGGTCCGCTGTGAAATATGGCAATCCTGGATAAAAACGAAGTGTAAAAGACCCCTCTACTTGCGGATTATCTCCCAAGAACCAGTCAAGATTAAAGCCTATGCTGTCTAGTGGGCGCCTTCGTCAGTTGAAACATAACCGCCAAAGGGTTATGTCACAGCTACGTGATATAAAAACCGCGTTTTTCTTTTTAGTGTTTAAATTTTTTATAAAAGTAGGTAAATATTTTTTTGTTTTGGTATCATAGCAAAGGGTGTAGTTTCAGCTATCTATTAGTATATTTTTTTAAACACGTAATGTTATTCTTTGCTGCTTTTATGACGTTTTAATTCATTCAAAACGTGGAAACTTATTAGGCCCATATAAAGCCCGTAATTTTGGCCCAAATAAAGGCCATGGCCTTAATTGGACCTTAATATACATTTGAAATATTTAGTCATTTATTAATTGCAAGTAATAAGTAAGTACATCTTTTTTAATTTTTAGGTATAATGGAACCTCCAAAAAACGGGCAAAGTGGTCGCAGGAACAGCTGCGGCGTGCGATGGACGCAGTAACAGGACGATTATCTGTTAGAAGTGCTAGCTTAAACTATGACATTCCTCGAAGAACTTTGCGAAACCATGTAAGTTCTGGTGTAAGGGTAAAAAAATTGGGCCGACCAACAGTTTTGACAGCTACTCAAGAAACCGATTTGTGTAAACGACTATTTAGATTGTGCGACATTGGATTGCCATTGACTTCAAAGTTACTCAAAAGATCGGTTTTACCTATTGCCAGCTACTTGGAATTACCGACCCATTTTCTGATGTTAAAAAAACTGCAAGAAGGAAATGGTTCCGACTTTTTCTAAAGCGACATGCCAATGTGGCAAGACGCAAAGCACAGCACATGAATGCAGCAAGGGCAGCAAAACTAAACACGTTAATTGTAAATGATAATTTTGGAAAACTTCGCCATATTATGGAGGACATGAATATTATGAATAAACCGAATCTTATTTTTAATATCGACAAAAGGGATGCAGACTGACCTTACATAAGTAACCAGAAGTGCTTGCAAAACGTGGTTCTTCAAATGTTCATATTATTGCCGAGGAACATGCTGAAAATGTTACGATAGTTGCATGTGGTAATGCAATTGGACAAGTAATACCCCCAATGATTTTAATAAAAGGAAAAAGGGAAAACAGGAATGGTTCGAGAATCTTCCTCCGGGAGCTGTTATAAAATGACCGACAAAGGCAGCATGAACACTTCAACTTTTGTGACATGGATTAAACACTTATCTCACTTTAAGCCAAACGAGAAAGTTCTTCTCATATTTGATGGTGCATCTTCTCATCTTGACTTTTCAATAGTTGAAGAGGCAGATAAACATGATATAACTCTGTATTGTCTTCCTAGTAACACCACACATCAATTACAACCAATGGATAAGTCTGTTTTTGGGCCATTTGAAAGATATTGGGATGACGAAGTGTTACTCTTCTGGACAAATAAACCTAACCACCGAGTAACTAAAATAAATTTTGGAACAATTTTTAGCAAAGTATGGCTACGGGCAGCAACACCATTAAACGTTTCAGCTGGATTCCGGACAACCGGAATTTATCCCTTCGACCCAAACGTAATACCAGACAGTGTGTTTGCGCCTTCAATGCTTACAATGAGAAAGAACTTTTAAACGCAGAAAATGAAATGGTAGAAATACAAAATTACGAGCAGGAACATGCAGCTTATTTTACCCATGCAAACCCTGTTGATTTTACCCACGCAAACCCTGATTCAAAGATTAACGTTCATAAAAGAAGTCATGAAAATAAGCAAATATTTTTAAGTGGCCCTGCGTGTCAAGCTGCTGGTCCAAGTGGCCTTCCTCAAAAGCTTAAGAGGAATCTAAAGAAAAAGACAAAAGTGAACAACTCCGACACATCCTCAACTGAAAGCGATTAATCTGTGCGCGATTCCTCTTCGGGCGATGAGAGTATCCCTACGAAAAAACAATCACCAGAACAAGAATCTGTCAATGTATCAACTTTTAAGAACGTATTACCTACCCCTGAAATGAAAGAAAAAAAAATTACACCAAGAAAAAATCATTAAATTATAGGGCACAACGGGTAACCAAAGATTTGTTTAAGGGAAGTGAACAAAAAGATAAAACTAGTTCAAAACTAATGAGCCAAAACAAACAAAGAAAGTTCTAGAAAAATGGTACTGTCACTTATGTAATGAAGATAAAGTGGCGAATATGCGACTATGTCATATGTGCCTACGGTATGTACATGAAGATTGTGTCAGGTTAACTGTGAAAGATAAAGAACCTTCCTTTATATGCCCCTTGTGTTCTGAGTGAAATTTCACCTCGGTATCAGTTCCTCCTTAACATTTATTATATTTCTTTAAATCAACCTTTTTAATATTAATGTTTTGTTGGTTACGTTTTATTGATTTTGTAAATTTTGTTTCGTTTTTGGTGCATTATTTTATTGTTAAATGACAGGAGTAAAGTACCTTCATTTTTAAGAAAAATTTAGAACTCTCCTATTTTTATGTTTGATGTGTTTTAAGGCTTTATTTAAGGAAGAATACTTATGTTTTTTTTAAATAAATGATTTATCAACTATAATGGACGACAATAAATAAGTTTATTTAAAATTATGTAAAATATTAGGTGCTTATACATTTATGTAATGAGTTTTAGTCTATATACTATTTATTACTATAAAACAATTAAATTAAATTAAAGTATTATAAATAAAATATCTCCTCCATGAGGACGGTGGTGGGGAGAGATCCGAGGATTGACGCCACGTTCCCACGTTGAATGGCCATGCTAATGCGTTGTGTTAGGTAGTATTTAGAACGCGGATCGCCAAAGATAAAATTGAGGTTCTTTCCAATAATGTCCATCCACTCCCTCGCTTCTTCACTCCAAGCTCCCATTGTCTCCACTGCAAAAGCTTTGAAAATGTTGCCATCATCCTTTATTTTAGAATATTTTGAATGTTTGCGTTTGCACGCGATTTCAGCTGCAGTGCCGGCTTCTAAGCAAGTTTTGGGCAAATAAGAGGGAGCAAATGTGTCGACGCAAGTAACGTCCCATACCAAGCATTGACCTCTGGCCTAAGGTACGAGTGTGGCTCCATCAGGACGTTTTCCATCATTTCTGGATATTCCAGTCGGTTCCAGTATAGAAGGGATTTCTAATGATGATAGTGCTCGTTTGATGATTTGATTTATTTCCGAATGCCTGAAAAATCGTCCACTACTTTTGGTGCAACTCAAAGGATGCAATCCTTTGCTATCTACAGTTTCGGAACATAAACAAGTATATGAGCGGCAAATGTCACATCCAAGACGTAGTCCGACACTAATGCGTAGTTGATTGTTGTCCATTAGCATTCCAATGTTTCTGGAAGGAAAGCATCAAGCCAAGCATTAGCTTCTTTACACTGCAAAGAAGTTAATCTCGCCTTGTCCGTGTCCGTCTCAAATGTTAGATCCTCTTCAACTGCTTTTTTTATTACAATCGAATCCCAATTTATCTGTGCTTCAGGGATTGGAGGAACCATTTCATGTTTAGCTTTCCATAAATCCAGTGCTTCATTGTTTTTGTGAATGGACAGATCGTCAACGGTAGTATTTAGTATGTTGGAGACGACTGACTTTACACCAGAACAAGACGCTAGGAACGCTGGTAGGCTAAGATCGGTACATTTTCTAATTCCCAATCCTCCGTGTCGTAAAGGTAAACTAGCTTGTTTCCACTGTTTATCGTCCAGTGAAATGTTAAGTATGTTTTCCATACAAGCTTTCATTGCGGCATCTATTTCTTCTAAAATTTTTGGATGCATCCATGAAGGAGTAGTACGTAATGTATATAGTAGCTTTGGAATCCCAAGACAATTTTTTAAAAGAAAGAATGCGACGTGGGCGGAAAGTTTCTTCAAACGACCAAACATTGCCTTCATTGTTTTGAGGCGTTCTAATAATGCGTCCGAAACTCCTTCATCGCAGAGGGTGCTCCCAACAACTCTAGATCTTGAGGTGTCACTGTGCGGATACCGTGTAGAAGTTCCTGGAATTTGCTCTGGATTTCATGGTCAATACTGATGTAAAAACAATTCACATTTGGAAGGTTTGACAGTCAAACCAATCTTACTAGACTCCTGAACCAGCTTTTCTACATCTTTCAAAACTGTAACAGGATCCCCTCCTATTGTCCCATCATCAAGATAAAAAGTCGAAATTCCGATTGTAGAGAAAGGATAATTGGATGGATTGCCAAACTAAAGGCTAATGGTCCTGCAGGGTCGCCTTGTTGACTTCCCACTTGAGATTCTATTGTTTTGTCCCCAAAGAAAAGCAGCAACGGTGACGAGTAACTTTGCCACATAAACGGGTATATTTGTGGAACGTGGCTTTTTTACTTCCTGTAGGATGGAATCTCTTTCGACGGAGTTGAAGGCATTCTTATAGTCGATTTTGACTATCACCGAGTTTGAATTAAGGTGGTTATCAATGAACGTTCGAGTCGCATGAACAATGACCTTGCATCCTTGTTTTGTAGCAAACCCGAGCTGATGGGGTTGGAAGTAAGTGGAGCAGTCGTCCCGGCTCTCTAAGCAAGCAATTTTTGCAGTTAATCTTCGTATTGTGCAACCCACTGCAATAGGGCGTAATCCACCTCCTTTCTTATTTAAGGCACAAAGGTTGGCACCAAATACATATTTTTGGATTTCCAGATTCACTTCCCCTTTTAGCATCAAATTTACCAACTTTGTGATTAGCTTCAGAAGACGCTTCCCTTGTTCGCCTGCGGATTTTGCTGTTAAATCCTTCAAGTGTTGAGGCGAAAGACATCAGATCAAGATAGCTTTGGAAACTACTCTCTCGTCTACTTCCAAATGTGGCGTTGTCGCATTCGGAGGTTCTGGTAAATCAAGAGGTCGGGATGGCCCAGGATGTAGGACATTTAGTTTTGAAAATGTATCCTCATTAATCGGAGCAAGAGTGTCATTCGAGCACAGAATTCGAAGGGCCCCCTTAAGATCATGATCATCCATTTTACGTTGTACTCTTTCTCCCAGCTACACGTTTTCTCTTAGACGCTGTGACATTTTTGGGAACTGACTGAGATGATACATTTTCTTTTACCAAGGAGGTTAGCGATCTTTTGCCTTGCCTATCCGGGATCCGAAGACATTGAAACGAGAAAAGTAGCAGTCTTTTCCAAACCTCAAGCGAGTTTTCTGTAAGACATTCTTCAATTATGTTAGCGAGTCTGCAACCTGCTGCATTCCTGGCTCCGCTTGGGATTCGTTTCAGAATAGGAACATTAGATTTTAAGGACGAGATGAGGGAGATGAAATCCTGTTCGCCAGGTGGACATTCAAAATAGGTTTCCCTATTTTATTTACGTGAGCCATATTTGACTCCTTTTGACCTTATTAAAGACTCTTGGTCTTAATTAGGCCAGCCTACATAGTTTAAAAAAAAACAAATGTATCTACAACCGATTTGATTATTATACAGGTGTTGGTTATAAACATAGTGTAAAGTACATACTTTACTACTTTGGTTACAATACGATAAAAATTTTAGATTTTTAAAGGCCTATGAAATTATAGTGTGAGATGAAGTTTAACTTTTAAATAATGTCATTGTACCTTATGAACATACACAGATAAGGTCATTTTAATTTTATCTAATAAAATACACTTTATTGTTAAAAATTACTTTTTAACCTAAAAATACGTTATTTTTTTATATTTTTCTATAAAAATTTAATCAAAATTCATAAATCAAAATGATATTTTGTTGCAATATAATACCGTATGATATACTTTTTAGAATTTAAATCGTTTCTTTACATTTTTTTCTTTTATATAGGGTATTTAATAACTTTTCTATTCTAACTTAATTTTGAGTGTAGAGATAGAAATGTTAGGTAATATTTGCTAATATCATTGTACATGATTTCTTTTATTTTTTGTTATTAACTTATAAATCATTCATTATTAAATGTAGTTATCAGAAGTATCAGATAATGACTGATTTTGTTTCCTCTTTTGAGTTAAGTTTGTTTTCATTTAACCTCAACAGAATCTTTTATTTCAATTTTTACTATTCATTCTAATTGTTAGTTGACCCAATACATTAGAGATATAAATTATACATCTTTTTGATACGTGAGAAATAAATACGTATAAAGAACTTTGCTGATGGATTAAATCTGAGTAAACCAGAAACAAAATTTTTCATCAAAATATTAGGGAGCGCAAATAAAAACTTTGATGAACTGAGGGTGATTCTAGATGAGCTCAGTTGTATGTATGGTTGTATTGTTCTTAGTGAAACTTTTGTTATTGAAAAGACAGCCGTGTTTACACTCATGCGTTTGAATATGAATTTTATACTGAAAAATCTTCTGCGGATTTTAGTGGTTTAGAATTGCCAGTTCCGATGATTTGTTTGCATTTGCAAAAGTTATACCTCATTTTACTTATTCTCTTCAACTACTGTTCCTGTGTAAGTACCTTTTTACTTTCCTTTGTTTTAATAAAATATTTGCTCTCACGGGTTCTATTAATTTCAGGCACCTTTTTTTTTTCTTTTGTGGGTTTTCCTCTTTGGCTTATTCTGCTGGTCATTGCAGAGGTACTCCGTTTAAATTAATCAATGGATTTTTAATTCTGGTTATGCTAGCAAGGATAATAATTCGAAAATTATAAAATATCGAAGTGGGTCTGGTATCACCACCGTTGTAATTTCAACCTACCTTGGGACCGCCTTTTGATGAAGGACACCACCCAAGATAAGCCTGTTATCTGGTTCTTTGTGAGTAGCCCAGTAACTGTTATCAACGGAGTCCATTTTGGTTTTCCTTCTCTTCATTGGATAATAAAATATTAGATTTGGATACGAGAGGAGTCACATCTGCCGATTAACTGTCGAACACCGAAGACTTCCTATTTATACAAGCTAAGTTGATTCTTTTATGCATGTCATTCATCAATGTTGTCGCGTTCTATGTATAAGTATCACAGCCGTGAGTTTAGCAACGTACCTTTTTTGGCGCTGTATAAATACTGATTAAATAATACTATTTAAATAATCGGCCAAGGTCCGGTACTCTCCGTAATTGTTGTCAAGTACATTCCGAATAATATTTGGCAAAAAAAATAAAAAAAAAAAAAATTTATTTTTTTTAATTTTTTTTTTATACTATTTTTTATATTTTTTTTTTTTTTTTTTTTTTTTTTTTTTTTTTTTTTTTTTTTTTTTTTTTTTTTTTTTTTTTTTTTTTTTTTTTTTTTTTTTTTTTTTTTATTTTTTTTTTTTTTTTTTTTTTTTTTTTTTTTTTTTTTTTTTTTAATTTTTTTTTTTTTTTTATTTTATTTTTTTTTTTTTTTTTTTTTTTTTTTTTTTTTTTTTTTTTTTTTTTTTTTTTTTTTTTTTTTTTTTTTTTTTTCTTATTTTTTTTTTTTTTTTTTTTTTTTTTTTTTTTAAATTTTTTTTTTTTTTTTTTTTTTTTTTTTTTTTTTAATTTTAAATTAAATTAAAAAAAAAAAAAATTTTAAATAACAAAATTTTTTATTAAAAAAAAAAAATTTTTTTTATTAATTATTTTTTTTTATTTTTATAATTTTTTTTTATAAAAATCATTTTTTTTTTTTTTTTTTTTTTTCTTTTTTATATATTAAATTTTTTTTTTTAATTTTTCTCTTTTTTTTAAAAGTTATTTTAATTTTTTTTTATTATATTTATATTAGTTTTTTTTTTTTTTTTTTATTTTTTTTTTTTTTTTTTTTTTTTTTTTTATTAACTATTATTATAATAAAAATTTTTTTTTTTTTTTTTTTTTTTTTAATTTAACAACAAATTTTAGAATTTTAAATTTAAATTAAAAAATTGATTACTAATAATTTCATTAAATTAATTAATTAATAAATTTTTTTTTTTTAAAAACATAAAGAAGACCCTACAAACATGATCCATAAAGTAAACTATAAAAGTTTTCGAAATAAACTAAACCACATAATTAGATTAGCAAAATATAATTATTACAATAATAAAATTGAACAACATAAATATAACACTAAACACTTATGGAAAGTCATTAGGGAAATTGATAGACCGGAGGAAAAAAAGTATATAGAAAAGATATATACTGTACATAACGTAATAATAACTAAACCATTAGATTTAGCAAATGCGTTCAACGATTTTTTCTCAAAAGTGGGAGAAATCAATGCCGCAAAATTTCCACATCTTCCTCCTCTCTCTGTTAGTAGTAAAAGATCAATTAGATCTTTTTTTAGCTCCTGTATGCGAAAAATAAATTGTTTAGAAATACATTGTTCTTTATAAATCGGAAAGGTCACCTAGAGTTTGACAATATAAAAAGTGCATTGTACTCAACTAGATTGGTGTCTAATTCAACAACCACTATGTTTAATTTTTAGTCAAATGTGGTATAAATTTTTATAAATGTCGCGTTTTCCTGATAAGGGGTTAAAAACTGCAATTGTTTATTACCTATTAATATTAGCGGAATAAGGGTCCATAATAGGTAACAACATGAGTAATTATAGACTTATCTCACTAATTAGTTAAATTGCGAAAATAGTCGAAAAAGCAATGAAGGTGCGACTTGTAAACTATCTAAATACATATAAATTAATTTCCAAAAAACAGTTTGGTTTTAGAGAAACTTTCTCTACAGTAGATGCAATTGAATGCTTAACGAGGGACTTATATGAATCCATAGACAACAATAAACCAGCATTAACTGTTTTTCTAGACATATCCAAGGCTTTCGACACTATAAACCATGTCCAATTAATAGAAACGTTGGAGAAGATAGGTATAAGAGGAATATCACTTAACTTAATGTCCAGTTACTTAACTAACAGAACTCAAGTAGTAAAAATAAATAACCAATTAAGTTCTAAAATTACATTAAATTTCGGTGTACCGCAGGGTACAATACTTGGGCCTATACTATTTATAATCTATATGAATAATATTCTCGATTCTACTATGATTCAAGGAATAACCTTAAGCTTTGCGGACGACACAGCAATTTTTTATACTGCCGAAACCTGGAATGAACTGAAAGAATTATGTGAAAACGATTTGGAACGCGTGTTAGATCTGTTTAGTTATTATAAATTTACTATAAGCATAGAAAAAACAATAGCTGTGCCATTTTCTAGTACTAGGGTTGGTCTACCAGAATACACTAATTTAGAAGTTAAAACCCACATCACCTTTAAATATTACGTTGAAAAACGAAATTAAATATTTAGGAGTTACGCTTGATTCTCACTTGAACTGGGGAAAACACATTAATAATGTAATATGCAACATAAGACCACTTTTATTTAAGTTCAAATACATGCAAAAACTGTTGGATATCACTCACCTGAAAATTTTATATCATGCCCTTATTGCATCGCGGCTTCAGTACGCTATCCTTGTGTGGGGTTCGACACATTCAACCTACCTAAAAAAACTTGAAATCATACATAAAAAAGTATTAAAAATTATTTTCTCAAAGAACTTAATTTACCCTACTGCAGAATTATTCGAAGAAACCAAATTGATGGATATTAGACAGTTATACGTATATAGCCTTTTAATATTTTTGTATAAGAACAGAACTTCTCTAAAATTTATAAACCATAATTATTCCACTAGAACCAGAGTTAGAAAAGATATAATTCTCCCTAAAACTAAAAAATCTATTGGTCATAGATCAGTTGACTATATGTCGAAAAATATTTATAATTTCTTACCCGATATATACAGAATATATTTGTTTAATATAAATTCTATCACGTTATTCAAAGAACGAATTAAATGGTTCGTACTTAATACTAACAGAGACGCGTTGCATTCGCTATAGTAGACACAAAATTTATATATTTTTTTTCTCAAATAATAAATACCTACTTTTGCAAAATATGGATAAGATTTTTTTTTGTTGTTACTGTTCCTCGCTTGAAGCTCGTTCTGGTCTCCTTTATTCGATCAAATCATTCAGTTGTTCATCGATACGATGTGAAAAGGTTACAGAATCCAAGTAGGAGCCCCGCACAACTTATTTAGTTTGTGGGGCTTTCTCTCGTCTCACTTTATTCTAATATAATGACATATGTATTGGATATTTATATTGTCATTCTATTATTATGAATAAATTATTATTATTATTATTATTTTTTTTTTTTTTTTTTTTTTTTTTTTTTTTTTTTTTTTTTTTTTTTTTTTTTTTTTTTTTTTTTTTTTTTTTTTTTTTTTTTTTTTTTTTTTTTTTTTTTATTTTATTTTTTTTTTTTTTTTTTTTTTTTTTTTTTTTTTTTTTTTTTTTTTTTTTTTTTTTTTTTTTTTTTTTTTTTTTATAATAATATAAATTTTTTTTTTTTTTTTTTTTTTTTTTTTTTTTTTTTTTTTTAATTTTTTTTTAAAAAAATTTTTTATTTTTTTTTTTTTTTTTTTTAAATTTTTTTTTTTTTTTTTTTTTTTTTTTTATATATATTTTTTTTAAATTTTTTTTATATTTTTTTTAATTTTTTTTTTTTTTTTTTTTTTTTTTTATTTTTTTTCTTATTTTTTTTTTTTTTTTTTTTTTTTTTTTTTTTTTTTTTTTTTTTTACATTTTTTTTTATTAAAAAAAATAAAAAAACAAAATTTTTTTTAAATAATTTTTTTTTTGAGATCTAATCAAAAAAGGTGCTTTTTCATTATTTTTTAGTTATTTCGAAAACGACGCAAGATAGGAAAAAAATGCAAGAGCACTTTTTTTTAGAAATTGAATATTGGATAGGATAAGAGCGGAAAAAAAATTCTTTTTATCGTAGAGGAAAGATATAACGTGAAAACGGAAGCAAAAATCGAAAAAATTTCAAAAACCACGTTTTTTCAGTTTTTGGCTTAGAACTTTTTTCTGGTGCGTTAGATCGGTTATTACGTGGAATAAGAAAAGAAAGTAGACATTTCAATGAAGAAAATGAGCTACTATTGAAGTATTTTTGTCGAATAGCGGCCAAAATATTGTTAACGAAAGTTTGACATTTTCAGTTCGTTTTTCGGTGTCTTTATTATATTGTAATTTTATCGTACCAAAACTATGTATAAATGTAATTGGGAATAAAAAAAGTGCATTTTACATTAGCACACTATATATCACAAAATAATAATTAACTCACCACTTATCATATGGTAGTGTTATTGTTCTTTTGTCGAGGGGGTATACGTTAAAATTTACTTCGCATCGTGTCTTCTCAGAGCATTGTCGGCATGCGGTTGTTTCATACGCTACGAAAATGTCGAAAAATACGTGTTTAATTTGCGCTGACATTTTATCTACCGGTGCGAGCAGAGTGATAAAAAGAAAGGCATCGCATCGTTAACAGCAGCAAGTATCAATAGAGAAGATAATAAACATGAATCATTACGTTACCTGGAAAGTATAAAAATTCATGAAGCATGTTATAAATCGTATATAGCACCTTCCATGATTTCCGCCGAAAGAAAGAGAAAAAGAAGCCAAGATGATTTATTTGAGGCTGGACCAAGCAGACAAAAAACATTTTTTAACTTTGCAAAAAAATGTGTAATTTGTGGAGAAGATGCTGGTGAAAATTATTTTACAAATAAATGGAAAAAGTGAAGGCTTCCTTTAGGCACTGTTCACGTCATAAAAAACAATGAAATAAAAGAAGATATAATAAAGTATAATAAATTCTGCAATCGAACAACAACATAAACAGCGTCAAGAAATTTTAAATCGAATTTCAAATTCAGAGATATTACTTCAGTGAATGCAAAATATCACCTGTATTGTTTTACATATATAAAACGGCCACCAATAAAGCGGCGTAGTATTGGAAGGCCTGATCTGAATACGACTGCTTCACTAATGTCTCACATACGTAATTTTATTAGTGAACACGAAGAAGAGTGCCAATTTTCATTGAAAGAAATTCTTGCTGATTACGAAGGGGAGCCATGAACTGAAAAAATGGATTCTTCATAAATTAAAAGAAGAGTTTGGAAGTGATTTAATAATAACAAGTTTACAAAATCGCTCGCCAATATTATCTTTCAAAAGTAAATAATACAAATAATATAAATAACTAGAATAAACCCCAAAAAATTTTTGGGCAAAATTTGTTAATTTGAATGGTTTTTAATCTCAATGTTTTTTAAATTAATTAATTAGCTAATTAGAGTGTATTTTAAGTGGCGAAACCATATTTTTAACCTTCTAAATCGATTTGCCTATCATTTGGTATTTTTTTCTACTCAATGCGACATTTCGTTCTCTACATCTCGGCTTTTATATATAAGCCTACGATATTAACAATTATACTGTAAAAATAGGAATAATAAATACTATATCTTTTAAAATATTATCTTATCTTTTAAAGGTACAGGACATACAATTTTATACGACGCATGGTATGAAAGTAGATGCAAAAGTATTGAACACGAACGAACAAGAGTTGTTGAAGAAGCAGCAATATTATTCTTGAAGATATCCGTTCGAAAGTGTATTCCAAGAATGAATATCCTTCGCCTTCAAACTTTTTGATTCTTCAGAAACCGATGTTCCGGAGACTACTTTTTCTCAAAAAAAAAAACCTTAAAAAAAAAATACAAACAAAAAAAAAAAATCCACAAATTTTCTTTTTCCATCACATCATACACCCCGCCACAACCCCCTAATTTTTTTTCCCCCCCTTTATTATTTCTTCCTTCTTTTTTTTAATAAAAAAATATTTAACTTTCCCCACATTTATTGTCTACACTAGGATTTTTGTGCAACGTACAAGGAAACTAAAGTCTTTGAAATTTCTGCTGTCATGAATCCATCTTCACGAACGGTTTCAGATGGCTTCACTCAATTTGTTTTTGACAACGTTGATCACGATATTTGCACATTAGATGGAAAAAACACTCTTCACGCAATGGCTGGCATTCAATGTGTAAGTAACTCCTCGAAATGAAAATGCATTTCATGGTACTTTTCCTACACTAAAAACTTTGCCATTAAGTGAAGAAATTGGCAAGATTGGTCGCATTGACCTTATACCGTTCAATAAGGGAAAATCAGGCTTATCCACCATTGCTCTTGAAGACTTACAAGATCTTAATCCAATATCCAACAATATTGAAGTAAATTCTTTAGAATGCATGTGGCTTTACAAAAAGTGGAAGCACGAAGAAAAGTCCCAGGTTCGATATATAATTTCTTATTTTCTACATTTTTAGTTATTATTGCTGTCATTTATAACAAATGCATTTACAAATATCTTGATGTTGTAACTTTTTATGTATTTTTCTCAGGTTGGAATGGATTTATGGAGATGTTGACAAAGAACAAGACATCTGAAATTTCGGAAATAGTATATTTGCCGATCATCGATGCATCCGCAAGTGATTATGACACGATTCACACAGCCTTGAGAATGGCTGTACAAAGATTACAGGACGTAGGTCAAGAATCGTGCATTGTTACTTTTGATCTGCCTCTGTTTATCAAAGCCAGAGATATTGTCGCTTCATGTGGTGATATTTCACCGTTAAAAAATATAGCTGTAAGACTTGCAAGATTTCATCTAGCTATGTCATTTCTTGGCTGCATTGGATACGTTATGGCGGGCAGTGGCCTGGAAGATACCTGTAGTCTAATTTATGCTTCAGGGTCGGTGGATAAAATGTTATGTGGAAAGGCATATGCTAGAGCGATTCGTTGCCATTCGCTTATTCGGCTTGACTTAGCAACTTTTGTAATGGAAGAAATTAATTTTTCGGAGGAAGAACAAAACATTTTACGCGAACTGCGGATGGCCAACGACGTTACAACTGAAATATTTTGTCATGAAAATACGTCCTTTTTAGCGAAAAAATTCAATGAAAAATTGCAAGATATGAAGAAAAATGGTCCAACTGCCGAATTATTCGTTCAGTACTTTGAGATGGTTACCGTACTGCTTCAATTTATAGATGCTGAAAAATGTGGAAATTGGAAGCAACATTTAGACTGCATACAAAGAATGTTGCCCTTCTTCGTTACAAGCGGCCATTTCAATTATGCGAAATGCGCCTACCTTTATCTGCAGGATATGCTGAAAATTTACAAAAAATTAAAAAAGAAAGAACACTATAAATTCACAACAGCTGGACTTTTCACGATACGCCGTTCTAACAAGTTCTATTCCGGGATATGGTCGGATATGACGATCGAACAGACATATATGAGAAACATCCATTCAAGAGAAGGCTTAACGCATAGTCGTGGAGTAACACCTGCTTCTACATCTCGATGGATTACAACAATTCCACTTCATACCGTCATTGTTAATCAACTTGAAATGTTTTGTAACTTCACTTGTTCCGGAACATCTCATCAGCACAAGGATGCAGGAAATTCGCGCATAAAGCGGGATGAGAAGGATGTAAAAACTCTGATTGAATGGTTTCGTGACCATTTGCCATTCCCTATTAGCTCCGATTTCATGTCTATAAGCACAGGTAAATAGGGATTCAGAATAATACAGACATATGGAATCAAATTACTTGCTGAAACAATGAAAGGACATTTCGGTAATGTAAAATTTACAAAACGTATGAAAGTGTTACCTAAAACATTTTCAAAAATCCGTTTGGAAAATAATGATATCGTTCCGATTGATCCAGACACTCTGTTTAGAAGAATGCTTTTATTTTAAAGCTCAGAAACACAACTTGAAGAGTACTTCCAGTATGAATTGGCACCATATCCATTATCAATATTTGAAAATACTGGAATGAGGAAAAACAAAAAATCTGACTTGTATACTTTTTTCACAGCTGTGCAACATGATTCGATATATAACGTTGCTTATGTTATTGATGGTGGATTTTTACTGCACCGAATTGTTTGGAACCCCACCGATACATTTTCGGAAATATGCAATAAGTATATTTTGCACTTAAAAATAATGTATCGAGAATGTACAGTAGTTTTTGATGGTTATCCTAATGAAGCTCAAAAAAAAGGCACGAAAAATGCTGAGCGTTTACGTCGCAGCAAACACGTCGGACCATGTATGCAGATCTAAAATATCTGTCAAAGCCAGACAATTTTTTTTCTAATGAAAGCAATAAAAGACAGTTCATTACATTCTTAATTGAGAGGATGAATGCGGCCAATATCATTACTAAACAAGCTATAGAAGATGCAGATCTATTAATCATCACCACTGCACTTGAGAAATCACCTCATCATGAAAATGTAGTAATCGTCGGTCAAGATATAGATCTTCTTGTCATTTTATCAATGCAGCCAACACAATTTGAAAATGTTTATATTTTGAAACCCGGTACAAATACAACAGCCCAAACATTGTACAGTAGAAATAGTTTCAAACATCCTGAATTTCAACATTTACTTGGCTTCGTACATGCATTCAGTGGTTGCGACACCACTTCAGCATTCTATAAAATCGGAAAAACAAAGTTTATAAAATTTATTTTAAAAAATATCGCTCATTTGCGCATAGAAATGGAAGTATTCGCGAATGGAAATGCAACAAGCGATGAAGTAGATGAGGTTGCACAAAAAATCACGGCTGTTTTGTACGGAGCTAAAGTTGATGATCCAGATTTAGCCAAGATCCGCCTCTCGTGCTTCATTAAACAATCAAAAAAATCGACTTTCACCCTTTCGTCTCTGCCTCCAACTCGTGATGCCGCAAAATTACATGGGAGGCGAGTACATTATCAATGTCAATTGTGGCAAGGACACGTGTTAAATCCATTCGATTGGGGATGGAAGTCATCTGAAGGCGGACTTATACCTCGTCGAATGACCCAAGGCCCTGCACCACAATCACTGCTGACTTTAATATCATGCAAATGCGTGAAAGATTGTCGGTATAATTGTGGCTGCAAACAAACTTGGCATACCATGCTTTATTTTTGTATGCACTGCCAAGGGTTAAACTGCGAGAACGCCAGAATGGAAACCGACGATGATCTCCGAACAGATGTCGAGGATCTTTTACTATAAAACTTTTACTCTATTTAGTTCGAATTTTATACATTCCGCATGTAAATTTTATCGAATAACTTTCGTTTTATGTAAAATAATGAAATAAATAAGTGGCGAGTTAATTATTATTTTATTGGTTTGTTTACTTCTACAAGAGATCATAAAAAATGTTGTATATCCATTAACTCCGCGATGGAACTAGCAACAGGAACTCAAACTGTTCTCTTAAGCTCATCCAAAAAATGCTCTATGGGGTTCGGGCTAAATGCTATCAACTCTATAACTGGAATTTCCTCTTCCGCAAGGTGAACATGTACTGATCTCGCACAAACCCGGCATAAGGCACTATACAGTCTGTCAAAATTTCTTCGACATACTTTCAGCTGTCAGTATTCTTCTATTACGACCACGACCTTCCCCAACGATGAAGACAAGATCAGTTTGTTCTTAGATATCGCACTCCATATCATGCACGAACCACTGTTGTAACTATCGCGTTCACGAATACAACACTGGGTCTAATTCAGATGCTCTCATGCAAAAAGAAGTGGCTCTTGTCAAAAAACTGCACTCAGTTTTGGACCAGTTGCAATTCTGTGAGGTGTTAAGTTTGTCTCCCGCAGTTTTCGTTTCACTGTCCACTCACTAACAGCTACCTCTCGATTTACTTCCACGTCTACCTAGTCATGGTTTCATAATTAATTGTTGCGGTGCAAATCACTGACTATGCAAGTAACAACTTGAGCACCTACTTTAGGTACAACATGTATTATAAAGGATAATGAGGCTACTTTCTAGCAGGACTTGATTTTGTAGGCATTTTATACTCATATCCCCTATCCAACAACTTTTGTTTTGAAACTCCACACTGTAGCAGAGAAAAGATTTTGAGAAAATTTATGGTCATTGAAATGTTAATAAACAGTAGTTGAAACGATGCATTATTTTTTTTAAATCTCACTTCCGCCAAGTGAAAAAAATGCATTCAAACTCCAAAGCATGAGGTGGGTTGATTTCTATGTTTCGAAGAGTATTCCGAAACACTTAACATACAATAGTTATTAACGAAACAAGTTGAGGAAGGAGTTTTTTCTACATAAGTTAATTATAGCCGAATAATCTTCCCGAAAAGGTATGTACAAAATTTATTGTAACTAGCTAATATTTCTTTATTAAACACAAGCAACAACTTATATTAATGTCAAATGATATAATTACAATGATAATAAGTATAAAGTGCTATAAAATTATACTATTTCTTGACAAACAGTTTTTAATTTAGTTACTTTGTTTCATGTAAAACTAACAATATCCATTTAAACAGAATTATCATACAATAAGTTTATTATAGCTAACCGAGCACTTACGTCGTGAAACACTTACATAATTTAACCTTTGATTTACTAAATTTGATTTGAAATGCTAATTATAAATTTGTACAAATCATCATTAATTGCTTCCCCGGGCGTTTTTTAGTTTTAAAATTGTGGAAAAAATGGAACTTTGCATCCAGTCGAAAAATGTCAGATTTACTGAAGTTGAAAGAAAAAAAAGCATTTTTAGACGACCCGTATATAATAAATTATTTTACTCCCTGAAAAGAGGGAGTCTTTTACTCCCTAGGGAAAAAAAACATAGCCAACTCAATTTATGTTTATTATTTCATATTAATATTAGAACCACTACTAATACTAACCAAAGATTAATTTTATTATTTGGGATGACTGTTTGTTTTCCTTTTTTAATGACATTTATTTTTTAATTGGAATCAGGTTTTTTTTTTAATTTACCTTTGCAATTAAGAACTTTTCTTCCGGAGCTTCTGTTAAGAATCTATCAACTTGCTCTTTAGTAACGATTTTTGATTTTTTTGGCTGATATCCAATAGTTTCTCTTTTCAGGAATGCTACTAATCTTGAATACTTGCTGATGTCAACATTTAGCAAAACTGGCTTTCAACATGGAATAATGTGACCAGAGAGTGGAAGCTTTCAACTTGTTTGTTTGTTCGCCAAAAGATACTAATAACACATTCCCGTTATCCATTTCATCCACTTGTTTCATCAGGCACCAATCACAAAATTCCGTGAAGCACTTTTGGAAAACCTTCCGGGATTTTACTGGCAATAAATCCACTACTATTTTTACAGCAGCTTCTTCAATAGTTTTAACACACAGTTTTTGGTAAAACAGAGTAGGAAATACAAACACAATTTTTCGACATTCACAAAAGACCAATATGGCAACTCTTATTAATTAATCGTCAATTACTGTTTCCGATCAAACACAACGATTTTTGTGTTGGTAAATTGGTAATGTAAATGTCATAAGTAAAAAGTGTGTCTTGCGACATCTCGTGTAAACATTGACACGTGTGAATAGTATAAACTAAGAAAATGCCAACAGTTAACTGTAACGGCATGTGTGTGTTAAAGTGCAAAGCGCTATCGGTACACATGCCGTTACAGTTAACTGTTGGCATTTTTCTTAGTAAATGTCATGTTGATAATCAAACAATTTTTCGAAATTTGTTCAATTAAAATCGCCGGGTCGTGCTAAAAATAGTGTACAGGGTGTTAAAAAAGAGTGTAAAATATTTCATGAGGTTTACTTTATTTATTCGTATGGTACATTACACAAATACTGTATTGTGATGTAACTGTTATGTTTGGTGCCCCAGAAGATCAATATAAACCTGTATAGTGTGGTGACAAAACCGTGTGCAACAGTGGACTGGTTCGTCTTGGCAAAGCATTTACTTCAAGATTTAGGAAAACCACTAAAACCTAAACATGCCAACCCTTACCCGCCCTAGTGTTCACATGTAATAATATTAATTAAGTGTGTAAACATTATAGAAGGTAAATAATAACATAAAATATAACAGCACAGCCATTGCATGACGACATATAATGGACCGGTCCAAGCGCCAGTCATGACAATGACGAAAAAAAGTAGTAGGTTAAAGAAACAGCAAAACAAAATAATGGAAAAACAGATAATCAAGACAAGAATACAAATAATTGCTAAACTTCAGATGTCTTTCAGATTCGTAAGCCATAATATTGCTTCATCCGTTAAATTATGAATTTCAGAGGTAATAGTATGAACCAAAATAAGCAGAAAAGTTGTAATAAACATGGGTCCGCGAAGTAACTGTTGCGGAGATACGAGAATGTATTGATATCTAGTTAGCCTAGATCAGTTCCTTGCATAAACAAAATATTGCGTTACCATAGCAACGAACAATAACTTATTAGAAGTGTCAGTGTAAAGTTTGACGTCAAAAAAGTAAACCAGAGCCACGCAATAAATTAAATGAAAAAAGATGTCCACCGAAATTGTGAAAATCGAAAAATTGGAGTATCGAGCCATCATCAAGTACCTGTATTTAAAAGGGTTAAGAGGTAAGCAGATTTACGAAGATATGCTTAATACCCTTGGTGATCAATGTCCTTCGTATGCGACCGTCAAAATTGGAATGCAAGCTTCAAAAGAGATAAATTTTCCATTGAAGATGATGACCGATTGGGAAGGCCAGTTTCTGTGTCAGTCCCCGAAAATATCGATGCAGTTCATGACATAATTTTATCAGACCGTCGAATTGGGCTAAAACGGATATCCGAAGCACTGAATATTTCATACGAACGCGTTCATCATATGGTTCACGTCAATTTGGACATGAAAAATTGCTGCAAAATGGATCCCCAAATGTTTGAATGTTGACCAAAAGCGTGCAAGGGTAGAAGCATCGCGTTCGATCTGTGCTCGATTTGCAAACGATGTAGACTTCTTAAACCAAATTGGATGAGACTTGGGTACATTTCTACGATCCAGAAACAAAGCAACAATCGATGGAATGGCGACACTTTGGTTCTCCAAGACCTAAGAAGTTTCGTGTCCAAAAATCTGCTGGAAAAGTTCTTGCTTCAGTTTTTTGGGATTGCCATGGAGTAATCATGATTGATTTTTTGGATAAGGGTAGAACAATAACTGGAGATTATTATTCGACATTACTGACCACTCTATGGGAAAATATTAAAGAGAAAAGACGCGGAAAGCTATCCAAAGGTGTTTTGTTTTTGCAGGACAACGACCCTGCACACAAATCTCATGTTGCCATGCAAAAAATTCGTAATTTAGGGTTTGAATTACTAGAACACTCCCCTTATTCACCCGATTTGGCTCCGTCCGACTATCACCTCTTTCCTTCAACGGTGAAACATATGCATCTTAAATTTGAAAATTACATTCTCATGTTCAAATTGTCCGGTCACATAGGAAGAGAAGCATAACTTCATTAATTTAAACTGAATGCCCTTTAAATGTATTGAATTATAAATTAGAAATTATTAACATACCATATCTCAAAAATGAATACCTAGTTTTGCAAAAATTTAATTTTTTCTTTAAATTTTAACAAATTATTTTGACACAAATTTTTCTAAAAAGGAAAAAATAAATAAATCATAAGAAGTAGACAATGTTTTGTAAACATCGCCTATAAATTACATTAAAATACAGATTTCATTTTTTAATGCTTCATTTATTTGCCAAACAAACTACGTATGTAGTTCAATTTACAGAAAAATGGTCTTTTCATAAAAAGATTTTTACCGTTGATTGAAGACTCTCCTTTTGTTTCTTTTCGGCTCTGTGGATTTCTTCTTGAGACGTAATAATAACGATCTACTTACTACCAGAGCTGGTGACAATCCTTTACTAATAGAGACATCAGTTTTTTTTCTTTCTTACTATCAGCCTTTAATGATACATTAGCAGAAGTTCATGCAATGGTGTCGTCAGTTATAGAGTCAGTATGTTTTTATCTCTGGTGGAGATATCAGTAGCAGCACTAGGTAAATATAAATTATCGGGGAATACATCGGGATTCAAGGGAGAAATTTCAATTGTGGCAGTTTTATTGTAGGATCTTGTAAATAACGAAGCTATGTGGTATATTGAGACCATTCTTCCTTCTCCATCAGTCAAGAAAATATAGGGGAAAAAAGCCCAATTTTCGGGTGGATGCCAAATGTTCAATTTCCAATTCTTGGACGGAATCAAATTTTTGCCTGACTTAGATAGTCGTTGCCTAGGGCGGGTTGACAAGATAATTTCATAATTTTAATTAAAAATACATAATTGTTAAAAACTTCGGGCGTGTTTTTCTCTTCAATGACGTAGCCGATGGACTTCGGGTTTAGATAGAATTAATGGGTTTTATTTTTTCGATAACGTAGATCAAACTCTTTATATTTGCAAAAAATAAATGCAACCAACACTACTTACTCTAGCAAAAAATCTAATCACCATATTATTTACAACACGAGTTATTACCTGACAACCCCCTACCGAGCGGATAATAGGATTAGTCTTTTCTACAAACTGCTTCAACTACCTGCAAAAACTTTAAAAGCAATTTGAATTTCTTTACAGTAAGAGCAGATATAAATCAATGTAATAGGTACATATTCTTATGAAATAACATAAAATATTGAAGACTTAGAGCGTCCGCGCACCGAAAATTTTTAATTGTTACTATCGTACCGCAAGAAAATTACAGAAATTTGAATGAATACGCGCACTACAGATAAAAAAGTTGAAAACAATAAAATAAAACTGAAACAAAATCATAACTACAAGGCCTTCTTGAAATAACAAATAGAGAATTTGTTATTTTTTTATTTACACTTTTAAAGATTGTAGTTTGCGAAATCATAGTAAGAAATAAACAATTTTAGAAGTAACAAATGATTGACAAATTAGAAAAATTCTATTATTCTGCATATTTGCCAGAATTATTGGATTCACGATATAATAGAAATTTGGATATTCGCGATATTAAATGTAAAGATTTATAATTTTCATAGATTCAAGTACTTGTACTTCAAAAGAAATGCTGAGTGTCCGCAGCTGAGGTTCGTGACAGTAGGCATATAGGGTGGAGAAAATCTAATACATATTGCGATGACAAAGGGGTAAATTTTAATTTTGTTTTTATGTTAGGCGCCAACCACTTTATCAAACAATTTAAATTTAGTCTCTTTCTCTCAAGGGTTATTTTTTTACCGGGAAACAAAAGTGTTTTCACATGCACGCGTTTTGTACAACTCCTATCCAAATAATTTCTGTCATTAAATTTTGATTTATCTGTCTTATTCCCTTCATTAAACACCTTCTCGGCTCAACAATAGTTTATTTACAATACCGTCTTTAAATTTATTTACAAACCTCTGACAAAAGGTAAATTTGGCAACGTGTACAAATTTCACGTGCCCTGCACTTACCCTCAAGTCTTGCTTTCTGCAAGCCGCTTATTTACATGAATTCTTAACCTAAATTGACTACAACTACTTTACAAACTTATTACTACTTAAACTAAATCTACCTGGTCATCACGCCAACTTCGACGGTGAGTAATTTTGTTGTATTTGATGCTTCCGATGTTCCTGTACTTTCTTTTCAGGTTACTGCTACGTCGTCCTAATTTTCGCAGCCTCGACCGTTCATTCACCCTTGAGTTCACGGACCTTTTCCCTTCCGGATCACTTTCACTGGTGAGTATTTACTTTCCCCGTTTATTTTGTTTACTTTTATTACTGTACTCCTTCAACTTCTCACTTTGTTTTTGCACTTAGCAATTTTTATTAAATTTTAATTGTTTTAACGTGACGTCATCTATTTTATTTTGGCGGTATTTTTCTTCGCACCGATGTACGCCTTTACGCTTTGATTTTCGGACTCCTCGGGCGTCTCTTCCGCACCTCTATTTATTACTTCCGGATCCATGGACAATTTGTTTATTATTTTATTCAAATTAATCCGTTACGCCGCGTCGGTTTTTGTGCTGCCATCTACCGGATGTTTTTCTTCTTCTGTTTTTCTGCCCTTCCTTCCTTGTCTTTTTTTTTGAAAGAGATTGCGCCGCTTTGCACTTTGTTTTTAAATTTTTGTTTGTGTTCATAACCCAACTTTTTATAATTAACTTTTTTAAACCACGCATTTTCACCCTTTACGTCCTTGTTTATGTTTTACATTGTCTATCACTCACTTTTATTTATCACACTTTGTCCTTTTTATCACTCTCACCTCACATTTTGCGTCCTGGCAAATGACCTTGACCTATTATTTCTACCTTAATTACATAACTAATACTAACTTTTATACAGGTTTTCTTTGGTTGGGAAGATTACTGATGCTGCGAGACACTTAACAATGATTGAAGATCATCATTACCTAGGATCAAACTCTCGAATTTCCAGCAGAATTCAATGATCTTTCCGAACATAGCCGATTTACTAAGAATATGGACATTTTGCCTTAAATGGGGTTTTAATCAATCGGGAATGGCATTTTAAGGATTTTTCGAAGACTATGGGACTGGCTCAAATGCAATAACATCGCAATATATTAGATAAATTATAATATATTATGAAACAGAAAAAATCTAAAATAGATCAATTTTATTTTTAATTTGACGTTTCGTCATGTAACACTTTGATATTCAAGGTGTCACATGTTAAAGTCATGACTTTTACGCTGAAAGTTGTAGTAATTTTTATACTGTTATTTTGACAATTAGTAGATCTATCAAAATTATAGGTTACTATTTAAAAAAGTTGGTAATGAAGTCATTACTTTCCGACTTAACACATTACGTCTTGTGGACGGCCATTTATAGTCCATAAAATGTCCGAATGTCCATTGCCATAACAAAGACGTTTTGAGAACGTCCAATTAAAAATGTTTTCGTAACGTCCAATTATAGATGCTTTCAAAACGTCTTCCAAGTACCTTTCGTCGTACTTGTGTAATGTGGGTTAACATATGACACCCTGTATGTAAAAAATGTTACATCACAAAAAATCAAATAGAAAATAAAATCGACCTTACTCTCAATAATTTATGATTTAATGAATTTATGCGTTTGCTTTTGCCCACAATGTATACTACACAATGTATCTTGTGCCTGACTACAATATTTCTCTCAGTTTTGATTGATTTTTAATTTCTGGTACGATAAAAAACTCATCCAATTTTTTGAATCGGTTATTGATTAACTCACTCTTGTTTAGTTGTTTAAGATGCACCATTCCATTTTGCATTACTATTTTATGTACAGTCATTGTTTTTAAAACAATTTTCAGTGTCAAAAGATCTGAAATTATGTTGGAACCCTGCTTTGTTGCTATAGACATCAGCCCCAATTGTCTAGTTTTAATTGGAGTTACCAACATGAAAACTATTCGACAAATGTTTAAAAAACATGAGCTGTAAGGACTTCGGTCGTTTTTTTAAATTTTTGTCTTTCGACGGATTTTAAAAATAAAAGTAAAATGTGTGTCTTACGACATCTCGTGTAAAACAGGGACACATGTGAATAGTATAAACTAAGAAAAATGCCAACAGTTAACTGTAACGACTTGTGTGTGTTAAAGTGCATGGCGCTATCTAAGCGATAACTTTAATGCGTAAAACAACACGTGTGTCGATAAAGCCAATCTTGGCACAGAAGCCGTTACAGTTAACTGTTGGTATTTTTCTTAGTTTATACTATTCACACGTGTCCCTGTTTTCACTAGATGTCGTAAGACACACATTTTACTTATGTTCATTGCTCCACGAGAGCCGTCTGGTACAGTTGTATACCGCACTTAAGTATACACCTCTGATGAGCTCATAATAAGAGCGAAATGCTGCATCAGGTGTTCTTTCGTTGCGTGTGTGCTTCTGTACAAGTTAATCTTGGTTTTATCGACACACTTGTTGTTTTACGCATTAAAGTGATCGCTTAGATAGCGCCATGCACTTTAAGACACACAAGTCGTTACAGTTAACTGTTGGCATTTTTCTTTGTTTAAAAATAAAATTATATGTTGTAGTACTTTATAAGACACGTTAAATTAAATTTGAAAAAATTTTAAAATTTGATTAGGTTGTAACGTTTTATTTTGTAATTAGATTTTAGGCGTTTGTTGTACACTTTAGTATGTTGGGTTGCATAGTAAATTCTCTATATTTTAAATATTTTATTTTGGCCTTCAAATTCCTAAATTTGCGAATCGATTTACTATAATCAATAGGTCATTGGGGCAAGATTATTTGTGGAAAAATTTGAAAGAAAGGACATAAAAGTAACACGTAATATAAAGTGAGTTTTGTTAATTGTACCCACTAGCGTTAAATAAAACAAAAGGATAAATGTGATCAAGTTGATCGTATATCCTCCAATTGTTGTTGGGATAATTTTTTTGCGCTAGTAAATATTGGTACATTGCAATTGTGTTATTAGTGCAATCAGACGCACCCTTCGGGGGATTGAAGGAATTAACATTAACCACGAAGAATACAACTATTGGTCAAGTCTAAAACATTCAAGTGTATTTCACTTTAAAATCAACAATTGAATTGAGCTTCCATCAAGTGTTCGAATATTGGCACATCGTAGAACCCTACAACTCATTGGTGGTGATACCACAAGGTAAAGGAACATCTACGTACCCCTGCTGGTTCCATGGCCCCATCTTCAGGGGTCCAGGTATTCGACTCCCGATTTTTCACATGCGATTGAGGCATCCACCTTATCAGCGCTTGAAGCCAACTAAAGGTCAGATAATTTACATTTGTTATCTTTGAGAAGTGTCAGCTTATATACCTTGAAAAACATATTATTTTTGTACAAATGGGAAACGAACGTTTACATTTCATACGATTGATTTGCTGGTGAAGAACAATTGAATCAGTTTAAATTAATTACTGTACATATTTGTTGTAATCATAATCTTGTGTCGTTAAATATTTAATTCTTGTACTTATACAAAACTATTATTAAGTTGTAGCCGGCAGCCATCATTGCTCTTTTTTTCTTAACCGTCTTTTGTTAAACAAGGTTTAATCAATTTTTTTTTAAGATACACACCGTAATGAATTATCGAATCTTATTATTCTACGTCACATAACTATTTTTCGCGTACGCGATTGTCGTAATATCCCGCATTTACAAAAGTACGCTTCGTTGCTCGAGCAAAAGAAGATCCACGTACCACGCTTAATAGTATTATTTTTCTTTTTCCTTTGTTAGGAACATTTAGCGGAGTGTGCACAAAATTGGTAGAATAATTGCAAATAAAAAAACACAAAAAGAAAAAAGGGAATTCACTACGGCATTAACTACTGGTTTATTTCAAAATATAATGTTTTGCAATTTGATTACTTTCTTTAATGTTACATAGGGCTCGAGGTTGTCTTGCCCTTTGGACGTCTGTAAAGACCCGGCGTTACTTCGTAATTGTCCAAGTTGTACCACATCTAAGTCTAGACCGCAATCATCTTCAGATTCGGGGAAACGGAAGGCGTCGCCGTTAGAAGGCCATCTAACGGATGATCCTACCATTAAGTCTGTCAAAATTACGGCCATACTTGATTTTATATTGGATCAGTTCAAATCTGATGAAAGACCTTACCTTAATGTCACGATCTTGGAAACAAAAATTAGGTTTGTTGGATACAGGCGCGTCTCGCACTATAGAGACTTTGGTCAAGGTGGATAATGGTCAATCTTGTCATTCGGTTGGTAAAGTCACTGTACCGGTAGAACTTAAGGGTAAAGTCAAGTTAGTTGAAATGATGGTAATACCTGAATTACATCATACATTGATATTGGGAGTAGACTTTTTTAAATCCTTAGGAGTCGTCCCGAACTTACGTCAAAACGAATGGCATTTTAGTGACAACTTAGCAAGTGTGGTTGCCAAAGACGCTGGTCTATCCCTGGAAGATCGACATAGATTAAATGAGATGGTGAGTAGCTATCAAAACTTGATGGGAAATGGTTTAGACTGTACACATTTGGTCAGTCATGTAATAAGAACGTCATCAGGCGTAGTGGAACCTTCGGCAAGTGGTTGGTCTTCTCCGGTGCTCTTGGTTCAGAAAAAAGGCAAGTCGTACAGGTTCTGCGTGGATTTTAAAGACTTTAACGCCGTCACAGAACGAGACGGGTACCCTCTGCCTTACGTTTCTGTCACGCCTAACAAGTTAAGAAATGCAAAGTTTTTGTCGTCAATAGACATTAAATCGGCATTTTGGCAAGTTCCTACGGAAGAATCGTCTAAAAAGTATACGGCGTTTACAGTGCCGGGTAGGGGACTCTACCAGTTTACCAGGATGCCTTTTGGCTTACATAACTCACCTGCAACTTGGCAGAGACTGATGGACCAAGTAATTGGGGCGGATTTGAAACCTAACGCATTTGTATACTTAGATGACGTTATCATTGTAACTGCGACATTTGAGGAACACTTGAAAGTTTTAAAGGAGATATTTCGTCGATTACTCCAAGCAGGGTTAAAAGTGAAATGGGAAAAGTGTATTATGTGCAGACCGGAAATGAAGTATTTAGGATATGTGGTCGATAGTTCGGGTTTGCATATGGATGTAGAGAAAGTCAACGCCATGTTACAGTTACCGCCTCCTACTACACAAAAAGAGGTTTGGAAATGGCCCCATCTTCAGCGGTCCAGGTATTCGACTCCCGATTTTTCACATGCGATTGAGGCATCCGCCTTATCAGCGCTTGAAGCCAACTAAAGGTCAGATAATTTACATTTGTTATCTTGAGAAGTGTCAGCTTATATACCTTGAAAGACATATTATTTTTGTACAAATGGGAAACGAACGTTTACATTTCATACGATTGATTTGCTGGTGAAGAACAATTGAATCAGTTTAAATTAATTATTGTACATATTTATTGTAATCATAATCTTGTGTCGTTAATTATTTAATTGTTGTACTTACACAAAACTATTGTTGAGTTGTAGCCGGCAGCCATCATTGCTTTTTTTTACTTAACCTTCTTTTGTTAAACAAGGTTTACACAATTTTTTTAAGATACACACCGTATTGAATTATCGAATCTTATTATTCTACATCACATAACTATTTTTCGCGTACGCGATTGTCGTAATATCCCGCATTTACAAAAGCACTTTTCGTTGCTTGAGCAAAAGAAGATCCACGTACCACGCTTAATAGTATTATTTTTCTTTTTCCTTTGTTAGGAACATTTAGCGGAGTGTGCACAAAAATTGGTAGAATAATTGCAAATAAAAAAAACACAAAAAAAAGAAAAAAGGGAATTCACTACGGCATTAACTACTGGTTTATTTCAAAATATAATGTTTTGCAATTTGATTACTTTCTTTAATGTTACATAGGGCTCGAGGTTGTCTTGCCCTTTGGACGTCTGTAAAAGACCCGGCGTTACTTCTCGTAATTGTCCAAGTTGTACCACATCTAAGTCTAGACCGCAATCATCTTCAGATTCGGGAAACGGAAGGCGTCGCCGTTAGAAGGCCATCTAACGGATGATCCTACCATTAAGTCTGTCAAAATTACGGCCATACTTGATTTTATATTGGATCAGTTCAAATCTGATGAAAGACCTTACCTTAATGTCACGATCTTGGAAACAAAAATTAGGTTTGTTGGATACAGGCGCGTCTCGCACTATAGAGACTTTGGTCAAGGTGGCTAATGGTCAATCTTGTCATTCGGTTGGTAAAGTCACTGTACCGGTAGAACTTAAGGGTAAAGTCAAGTTAGTTGAAATGATGGTAATACCTGAATTACATCATACATTGATATTGGGAGTAGACTTTTTTAAATCCTTAGAGTCGTCCCGAACTTACGTCAAAACGAATGGCATTTTAGTGACAATTTAGCAAGTGTGGTTACCAAAGACGCTGGTCTATCCCTGGAAGATCGACATAGATTAAATGAGATGGTGGTAGCTATCAAAACTTAATGGGAAATGGTTTAGACTGTACATATTTGGTCAGTCATGTAATAAGAACGTCATCAGGCGTAGTGGAACCTTCGGCAAGTGGTTGGTCTTCTCCGGTGCTCTGGTTCAGAAAAAGGCAAGTCGTACAGGTTCTGCGTGGATTTTAAAGACTTTAACGCCGTCACAGAACGAGACGGGTACCCTCTGCCTTACGTTTCTGTCACGCCTAACAAGTTAAGAAATGCAAAGTTTTTGTCGTCAATAGACATTAAATCGGCATTTTGGCAAGTTCCTACGGAAGAATCAGTCAAAAGTATACGGCGTTTACAGTGCCGGGTAGGGGACTCTACCAGTTTACCAGGATGCCTTTTGGCTTACATAACTCACCTGCAACTTGGCAGAGACTGATGGACCAAGTAATTGGGGCGGATTTGAAACCCTAACGCATTTGTATACTTAGATGACGTTATCATTGTAACTGCGACATTTGAGGAACACTTGAAAGTTTTAAAGGAGATATTTCGTCGATTACTCCAAGCAGGGTTAAAAGTGAAATGGGAAAAGTGTATTATGTGCAGACCGGAAATGAAGTATTTAGGATATGTGGTCGATAGTTCGGGTTTGCATATGGATGTAGTCAACGCCATGTTACAGTTACCGCCTCCTACTACACAAAAGAGGTTTGAAATGGCCCCATCTTCAGCGGTCCAGGTATTCGACTCCCCGATTTTTCACATGCGATTGAGGCATCCGCCTTATCAGCGCTTGAAGCCAATTAAAGGTCAGATAATTTACATTTGTTATCTTTGAGAAGTGTCAGCTTATATACCTTGAAAGACATATTATTTTTGTACAAATGGAAACGAACGTTTACATTTCATACGATTGATTTGCTGGTGAAGAACAATTGAATCAGTTTAAAATTAATTATTGTACATATTTATTGTAATCATAATCTTGTGTCGTTAATTATTTAATTGTTGTACTTACACAAACTATTGTTGAGTTGTAGCCGGCAGCCATCATTGCTTTTTACCAACCTTCTTTTGTTAAACAAGGTTTACACAATTTTTAAGATACACACCGTATTGAATTATCGAATCTTATTATTCTACATCACATAACTATTTTTCGCGTACGCGATTGTCGTAATATCCCGCATTTACAAAAGCACTTTTCGTTGCTTGAGCAAAGAAGATCCACGTACCACGCTTAATAGTATTATTTTTCTTTTTTCCTTGTTAGGAACATTTGGCGGAGTGTGTGCACAAAATTGGTAGAATAATTGCAAATAAAAAAACACAAAAAAGAAAAAAGAATTCACTACGGCATTAACTACTGGTTTATTTCAAAATATAATGTTTTGCAATTTGATTACTTTCTTAATGTTACATAGGGCTCGAGGTTGTCTTGCCCTTTGGACGTCGTAAAAGACCCGGCGTTACTTCGTAATTGTCCAAGTTGTACCACATCTAAGTCTAGACCGCAATCATCTTCAGATTCGGGAAACGGAAGCGTCGCCGTTAGAAGGCCATCTAACGGATGATCCTACCATTAAGTCTGTCAAAATTACGGCCATACCCGATTTTATATTGGATCAGTTCAAATCTGATGAAAGACCTTACCTTAATGTCACGATCTTGGAAACAAAAATTAGGTTTGTTGGATACAGGCGCGTTTCACTATAGAGACTTTGGTCAAGGTGGCTAATGGTCAATCTTGTCATTCGGTTGGTAAAGTCACTGTACCGGTAGAACTTAAGGGTAAAGTCAGTTAGTTGAAATGATGGTAATACCTGAATTACATCATACATTGATATTGGGAGTAGACTTTTTAAATCCTTAGAGTCGTCCCGAACTTACGTCAAAACGAATGGCATTTTAGTGACAATTTAGCAAGTGTGGTTACCAAAGACGCTGGTCTATCCCTGGAAGATCAACATAGATTAAATGAGATGGTGAGTAGCTATCAAAACTTAATGGGAAATGGTTTAGACTGTACATATTTGGTCAGTCATGTAATAAGAACGTCATCAGGCGTAGTGGAACCTTCGGCAAGTGGTTGGTCTTCTCCGGTGCTCTTGGTTCAGAAAAAAGGCAAGTCGTACAGGTTCTGCGTGGATTTTAAAAGACTTTAACGCCGTCACAGAACGAGACGGGTACCCTCTGCCTTACGTTTCTGTCACGCCTAACAAGTTAAGAAATGCAAAGTTTTTGTCGTCAATAGACATTAAATCGGCATTTTGGCAAGTTCCTACGGAAGAATCGTCTAAAAGTATACGGCGCTTACAGTGCCGGGTAGGGGACTCTACCAGTTTACCAGGATGCCTTTTTGGCTTACATAACTCACCTGCAACTTGGCAGAGACTGATGGACCAAGTAATTGGGGCGGATTTGAAACCTAACGCATTTGTATACTTAGATGACGTTATCATTGTAACTGCGACATTTGAGGAACACTTGAAAGTTTTAAAGGAGATATTTCGTCGATTACTCCAAGCAGGGTTAAAAGTGAAATGGGAAAAGTGTATTATGTGCAGACCGAAATGAAGTATTTAGGATATGTGGTCGATAGTTCGGGTTTGCATATGGATGTAGAGAAAGTCAACGCCATGTTACAGTTACCGCCTCCTACTACACAAAAAGAGGTTTGGAAATGGCCCCATCTTCAGCGGTCCAGGTATTCGACTCCCGATTTTTCACATGCGATTGAGGCATCCGCCTTATCAGCGCTTGAAGCCAATTAAAGGTCAGATAATTTACATTTGTTATCTTTGAGAAGTGTCAGCTTATATACCTTGAAAAACATATTATTTTTGTACAAATGGGAAACGAACGTTTACATTTCATACGATTGATTTGCTGGTGAAGAACAATTGAATCAGTTTAAATTAATTATTGTACATATTTATTGTAATCATAATCTTGTGTCGTTAATTATTTAATTGTTGTACTTACACAAAACTATTGTTGAGTTGTAGCCGGCAGCCATCATTGCTTTTTTTTACTTAACCTTCTTTTGTTAAACAAGGTTTACACAATTTTTTTAAGATACACACCGTATTGAATTATCGAATCTTATTATTCTACATCACATAACTATTTTTCGCGTACGCGATTGTCGTAATATCCCGCATTTACAAAAGCACTTTCGTTGCTTGAGCAAAGAAGATCCACGTACCACGCTTAATAGTATTATTTTCTTTTTCCTTTGTTAGGTACATTTAGCGGAGTGTGCACAAAAATTGGTAGAATAATTGCAAATAAAAAAAACACAAAAAAAAGAGAAAAGGGAATTCACTACGGCATTAACTACTGGTTTATTTCAAAATCTAATGTTTTGCAATTTGATTATTTTCTTTATTGTTGCATAATAATTTTTAATATTTTGGTTGGGGGTTACAAACCTTTGTGTAGTAACAATTTATTTTATTGTTATTATTATTATTTTTTTTTATTTTATTTAAAGATATGATCTATTGATCTAACTGTACGTGTACATATAAAATTTACGTGGTCATTTGAATTTAATATAACTGGTGTTTCTGGGTAATTTTTGTTTCTGTTCCTCGTTCTTCCTTTTGCCTTAGTTGGATATTCAGCAAATATTTTTTTACTTGGCAGCTAGCTTGATTAGAGTAGGTCCTGGTCGGCGAGGTAAGTATTCTCAGGTGGTGCATTGGATCTACTGGCGCCCATTACCAACGATTTTCTTTACAACATTGGGAATTCACCCCATCTTCACTGCAGTAAGCCGGAGCCTGAAACTTCTGCTAGAGTTTGGAACAGGAGACTATTTTTGTGTACGTAGTAGCGCCACAAGGTAAGGACACGTTTGTTGAAATTTTATTTATTGTAGCAACTATGGCTCTTAAGGTAGTTATTAATTATTTGTCGAGGGAGGAGCTAATGTTTGAGCTGGAAGTTCGTGTAGAGAGTACGGGTACAGTAGAAGAAATGAGAAAATCCTTATCGTCCGTATTGAAAAAGGAAAAAGCTGACCCTACATTCATAAATAGTTATCGAGACTATCAGTATACGGAAGATGAAGATGAAAAAGAGGTAGAATCATCGCTTGTAGCGATTAAGAATTTGATCGATAAATTTGAAGGCAGCAATTCAAGGAAGATTGAAAGTAAATTGTGGCATGTCTTAGACCGTATTCCAAGAATGGATGATTTATCTGTGATTGGGTTTGCGTTGCTAAAGAGAGCCTTGGAACTTAAGAATTAATTTAATGTCTGCATTAGTTCTGCGGTTAAACCGGCAGAGTTGGGTGCGTTAGAAGCGGAATTGAACACTTCTCTTAATATTGGTCGCACTGGCTCATCAACCCGCCTTGGAAATTTTACTCGGGTTAGTGCCGTTCAGGCAAATCCTGAACCGGTTCCAGTTTATAAATGAGACGTAAAATTTTCTGGTCGATCACACTCATCTGTAAGTGCTTTCCTAGAACGCATAGACGAATTAGCAAGTGCTAGAGGAGTGCCGTTGGAATAGGTTTTCATTTCGGCATTAGAGTTATTTGAAGGTCCCGCACTCAGTTGGTATAGATCAGTACAAAAGTCACTTTCTTGTTGGGATGATTTAGAATCATTGTTAAGGTCAGAATTTCAACCTTCCGATTATAACGAACTTCTCGATGAAATTAAGCGTCGTACCCAAGGTGATCGTGAAACTGTCATTGGGTATATTGCAAACATGGAAGGATTGTTTTCTAGAATGACTAGCTCAATTACCGAGGAGAGTAAAGTCAAAATTTTGAAACGAAATGTATTGCCATATTTCCAAACTCAATTGTCATTACAAACAATCGGTTCGGTTAATCGGTTGAAGGATTTATGCAAACAACTGGAGGAAAGTCGAAGATGTTCCGAAGAGTTTATACCTCCAAAAAGAAAAGGGAAATTATTGGAGCCCGAATTAGCATATGTTGAGGTTGAACCAAGTCATTCTGCTGTTGTGGAATCAGTAGTATGTTCTTCTGCCCAGAATACTTTCTCTGTTGAACAGTCGTGTTTTAATTGAGGAAAAACAGGACATAGGGCTCGAGGTTGTCTTGCCCTTTGGACGTCTGTAAAAGACCCGGCGTTACTTCTCGTAATTGTCCAAGTTGTACCACATCTAAGTCTAGACCGCAATCATCTTCAGATTCGGGAAACGGAAGGCGTCGCCGTTAGAAGGCCATCTAACGGATGATCCTACCATTAAGTCTGTCAAAATTACGGCCATACTTGATTTTATATTGGATCAGTCCAAATCTGATGAAAGACCTTACCTTAATGTCACGATCTTGGAAAAAAAAATTAGGTTTGTTGGATACAGGCGCGTCTGGCACTATAGAGACTTTGGTCAAGGTGGCTAATGGTCAATCTTGTCATTCGGTTGGTAAAGTCACTGTACCGGTAGAACTTAAGGGTAAAGTCAAGTTAGTTGAAATGATGGTAATACCTGAACTACATCATACATTGATATTGGGAGTAGACTTTTTAAATCCTTAGGAGTCGTCCCGAACTTACGTCAAAACGAATGGCATTTTAGTGACAATTTAGCAAGTGTGGTTGCCGAAGACGCTGGTTTATCCCTGGAAAATCGACATAGATTAAATGAGCTGGTGAGTAGCTATCAAAACTTGATGGGAAATGGTTTAGGCTGTACACATTTGGCCAGTCATGTAATAAGAACGTCATTAGAGGCTATAAAACAGAGGTATTATCCTGTGTCACCCGTAATCCAAGAACATATAAATCGAGAATTAGAATATGCTCCGGCAAGGCGTAGCGGAACCTTCGGCAAGTGGTTGGTCTTCTCCGGTGCTCTTGGTTCAGAAAAAAGGCAAGTCGCACAGGTTCTGCGTGGATTTTGGAAGACTTAACGCCGTCACAGAACGAGACGGGTACCCTCTGCCTTACGTTTCTGTCACGCTTGACAAGTTAAGAAATGCAAAGCTTTTGTCGTCAATAGACATTAAATCGGCATTTTGGCAAGTTCCTACGGAAGAATCGTCTAAAAAGTATACGGCGTCTACAGTGCCGGGTAGGGGACTCTACCAGTTTACCAGGATGCCTTTTGGCTTACATAACTCACCTGCAACTTGGCAGAGACTGATGGACCAAGTAATTGGGGCGGGTTTGGAACCTAACGCATTTGTATACTTAGATGACGTTATCATTGTAACTGCGACATTTGAGGAACACTTGAAAGTTTTAGAGGAGGTATTTCGTCAATTATTCCAAACAGGGTTAAAAGTGAAATGGGAAAAGTGTATTATGTGCAGACCGGAAATGAAGTATTTAGGATATGTGGTCGATAGTTCGGGTTTGCATATGGATGTAGAGAAAGTCAACGCCTTGTTACAGTTACCGCCTCCTAATACACAAAAAGAGGATAGGAAAGTTGTTGGAACATTTTCGTGGTATAGAAGGTTTATACCTAACTTTTAGAACCTCATTGCCCCATTAACAAGTTTTCTAAAGAAAGGTGCCAAAATCGAGTGGTTTCAGGAATGTGTTAGTTAGTGCTCCGATTTTATGCTGCCCAGATTATACTAAACCATTTGAAGTACACACTGACGCATCGGGAATAAGAGTAGGTGCAATGTTATTGCAACCAAGTTCAGATGGAGACCGAGTCGTTGCCTATCTTAGTAGATCGCTGACCCCTAGTGAACGCAACTATTCTACCACTGAAAGGGAGTGTCTTGCCGTAATATGGGCATTAGAGAAATTAAGACCTTATCTGGAAGGTGTGTCATTCACCGTGGTCACGGACCACTACTCTCTATTGTGGCTGTTGAGGTTTAAACAACCTACGGGCCGAATCGCTCGTTAGGCAATTAGGCTACAGCAGTATGACTTCCAACTTTATCATTGTAAGGGCATACAGAACGTTGTACCCGATGCTTTGTCGCGATCAGTTCCGATATTAGACGATGTTGAGTATCAGGCAGTAAATTGTGAGGATTCTGAAGATAATGGTATGATAACCTGAAAAAGGAGATTATAGCCAAACCTGATAAATACCCGAAATATCGAATTCAGGAAGGATTATTGTTTAAATATGTGTTAGCACCAGTCCTTGGTTGGAATGTCGATAGATGGAAACAAATAATTCCCAAGGACCGACGTAGAAATTTGATCAAAGCATCACATGATCCTCCGACCTCTGGGCATATGGGGGTCTTCAAGACTTACAATCGACTATCCCAAAGATACACCTGGCCTAAAATGAAAGCCGACGTGGCTCAATATGTTGCCAAATGCAAAACTTGCGCTGCTCACAAAATTGAAGCGAAGAAACCGCTCGGTAATTATGTTTACCAACCAGAATGTACGAAACCATGGCAGTTAATTTTCATGGATTTAATTGGTCCCCTCCCCAGGTCATCTAAAGGTCATCAGTGTATATTTGTCGTATCAGACTATTTTAGTAAGTTTGTTCTGTTGTTTCCTCTACGAGTTGCTACTGCTTCGAAAATTGTTCTCATATTAGAAGACGAAGTATTTCTTTTGTATGGTGTGCCTAAAACATTAATTTGCGACAATGGTCCTCAATTTAAATCGAAACAATTAATTGAACTTACCAACCAGTATAATGTTAAAATACGCTTTAACGCGTACTACCATGCTCAGGCGAATCCCACTGAAAAGGTAAATAGAACTGTAAAAAACTTACTCCGTGCTTATTGATCTGAAAATCGAAGGTCTTGGGACGGGATGATCATAGTAAAATTGGTAGCAATCAGGACCGCTAGACATGAAGTAACGAAGTTAACATCACATTTTGTACACACAGGAAGAGAATTAATACTAAACGGAAACCAACACGACATAGTAGTAGTGGATAATGACGTTCCAGAGTTTGGTAGTAAAGAATTGGCCAAGGTTTTCCATGATGTTAAGGACAGAATTAGACGAATGGCAAATAAAAATGAAAGGTTAAACAATTTTCGTGGGAGATCTGATAGTTTTGAGATTGGACAGTCGGTTTGGAGAAGAAATTTTGCTTTATACGAGCATCAAAATATTTTTCGGGTAAATTAGCTCCAAAATATGTTGGTCTATTTATTATCGATAAAAAAGTGTCTCCTTGGACGTTCATCCCTAAAGATAGGTTTGGTAACTACGAAGGCACCTGGCATGCCAAGGACCTTAACATATCTTCCAGTATCTAGGGTTTTTACCCTCTCTAGTAAAATTTCTTGACGACAACTTCCCGCCAGATAAAAATCCTCAAGTCCATTGGGTTTGTCAATCATCTCATCATGTCTTCCCCATGGTTCTGATTTCAGCTAGTTAGACTTGGGAGTTCAGAGTAGTCTTGTTTTCTTATTGGCAAGTTGAGTAACCGAACTCCAGCTGTTTTGATTTAATTGATATAGGAGAATTTTCTTTAATAGTTTTTTTTGGTTATAGAGTTTACGGGTAAACTCTCTTCAGGTTAGAGGGGATTGTAACGTTTTATTTTGTAATTAGATTTTAGGCGTTCGTTGTACACTTTAGTATGTTGTGTTGCATAGTAAATTCTCTATATTTTAAATATTTTATTTTGGCCTTCAAATTCCTAAATTTGTGAATCGATTTACTATAATCAATAGGTCATTGTGGCAAGATTATTTGTGGAAAAATTTGAAAGAAAGGACATAAAAGTAACACGTAACTGAACGAAGGCCACTGA